>JAYRBW010098114.1:0-20017 GCA_036023295.1 Invenusta paracnida | reverse complement strand
TGACAGTCGAGTCCTTGACTCTTGGTGCCTTGTGGAGACCTGGGTGGATGGCTTCGTTCCCCGAGAGGATTGAATCTGGCACGCCCGCTTTTGCGCTTCGTAAAGGCGACCATTCATGTGCCAGACTGCTGCTGCTGCTACTGGGGCCGTCCCGTCACCCCCGGGGACCCACTTCCCGTTAAAGGAAATGAGACCGGCGGGCGAACAGACTCACCCGGGTCGGTGCTCGAGCCAGCACCGACGGAGCACCCCCTGAAAGCTTCCAGGCAGGATTTGATGAGGGCCGGGCATCACTGAAGCCAGTGTGCCTGTTCTTCCGGCTCTTCCCGGCATCTTGGGCAAATCGGATTGGCCGTCGGCTTGACCACCCTGGCGTAGGCCGCAAGGCTCCGACAGTGGCCCGTCCTCAGCTGAGCGAGAAGCACCGATGCCCGACGACTTCTAGAGTCCACCACAGGTATACGGGGGAAACAAACATATGATGCATCATTCATGGAGAAAGGAGGAAAGGAATGGGGAGAAAGGGAAAGGGGGTCAGAAAAGAAAAAGAGCACCTATCGATCCCGTAAACGTGTCTGACACGTTCATTGGAAGGATTAGGCTGGAAGATCGACCTCCTAAGGATAGCCCGGAAGGCACTCCAACTAAGGAGGTTTTGATTAGGAGCCATGCTGAGCACGGCAAGGTCCTCGAGCAGGAAGCGGGGACCACGGTAGGCCGCCCTGTTAGCCTCTTCGTCCGCCCACTCGTTGCCGATGAGGCCGCAGTGGCCAGGAACTCACTGGAGCGAAATGATGCCTGAGAGGGTGTCGAGCTCGCTTCTGGGACGGCCGAGCGCTCTCGTCTCCGACGCCTTGGAGTGCTGCAGAGCCTTCAGCAGGGCTTGACTGTCCGAGCAGATGATGGTGTTCACAAGATGGTCGTTGTTGGTGGTGAGCCATTTGATGGCCAGCTCCATCGTCCCTAGCTCAGTCTCGAAGGAAGAGGTGTGCGTGCTTCTCTTGCATCTGAGGATGTCGATGGCGGTCGGATCTTCTGCGTTTTCTGTAGTGATGACCGCGGCACTACCCCGTTCCTGGTGCAGCCTTCCGCTAACCCGTCCGTGTAGATAGTGATGCTTGCGGCGAATCCGGGGTAACTTTTTCCTTAAACCATTTCCACATTTTCGCAACCTGCTTTGGTTTCCTGCACATATCGGCAAGTTCTTGTATGCTTTCTTCTCTTCTGACATTGAGGGTACCCGAGCATCTCGTCATGATGTGTACGTTAGTTTCTTCCTCTTCCATGCGCATACTTCTTTCATACCCTAGGGTCGCGTTCATCATTCCTCTAGTTTTGATATATTGCATGTCTGCTTCTTCCAAGATCGCTTCCGCCTGTGAACTCGATACCGCCCCCGTGATTATTCTCGCTGCCTCTCTTTGTATTCTTTCGAGAGCTTCCATTCTTTCCTTCAATATCCAGGGCATCCATGCAGGCCCGCCATATTCAATTGATGTTCTGATGAGCCACTCGTAAGTGATTTTCCTGAGGTTCATGTCTAAGCCCCAGTCCGTTCCAGCGACCGCCCGGAGGATTTTCATTCTTTGCTTCTCTTTCTCGATCACTTTACTGACGTGAATATGAAAGGCCAGTCTTCTGTCATCTGTCATATGTGACGTCCAGGAACGTTGGTGTATGGTTAAACTTGCACTCTTTCCCGTTGATGGTCATAATGGGAGCGTAATCTGCGTCCTTCGCGTCCAGACTAAACGTAGTAACTTCACATTTCCCTATACTCAGTTCCATGAGCCATTCTTCGCTCCATTTCGCTATGCACTCCGCGGCTCTCTGTATAATCTCCTTTGCTTTGGTTAGGGAATTATTCTTAGTCCAGGCGGCTAGGTCGTCGGCGAACATGCTGATTTCTACTCTCTTTGGTACTACCTCTAAGACCTCATTAATGTAAACCAGAAAGCGGACCGGACTCAGCACTGCCACTTGGGGTAGTCCTTGTCTGAATATTTTCTTTTCACTGTCTCTGTTGTTGACCGATGCCCAGGCCTGTCTGTTGGAGAGCCATCTCTGGATCCACCTGATAGTTATGGCGCTTAAGCCCATCTTGTGTAACTTAAGGATGAGGCCATCTCTCCATACTTTATCGTATGTTTTTGCGTAATCGAAGAGCTCTAGCACACTTTTCTGTCTGTTTTCAAAACCGTCGCTTATATCTTGGGTTAACCTGAGCAGTTGGTGTTCCACTGACCTATTGGGTCTAAACCCTGCTTGTGCATGGTTTAAGCATCCTCTCATTTCCAAGCTATAGATGATTCTGTTGGTGATAACTCTTTCCATCCATTTTCCCATTGTGGCTGTTAGGCTGACTGGGCGATAGGATGGTATCTCTTCCGGGTTCTTTCCCTTTTTGAGGATGGGTATCAATCTCGCGTTCCTCCAATTCTAGGGAACCTCTGCTTTCTCGAAGGACAGGTTCTTGAGTCTCGTACATTGAATTATAGCATTTTCGGGTAGGTTTGTCAGGAGTCTCGGGTGTATCTTATCTGGGCCCGCTGCCTTATTCTGATTCATGTTATCCAGTGCCGCCTTAACTTCGCTCAGTTTTATTTCTTGGCTGTCTGCGTTATGCGGGCCGCGGCATTTAAGTTTCTTAGTGTTAGTTCTCTTGATGGTACTATATTTCTTCGGTATCTTGATCTTGCTAACTCTCGCATATTCGGTGGCAAACGCTTTAGCTTTAGCTTTGTCGCTGACGTGTCCTTTACCGTTGTGGACAAGGATGCATCCGCTTTCTTCTTTGTTTCCGATGTCTTTGAGTCCCTTGAGGAGATACCACATTTTGCTATTGCTATTGTGTTTCTTGACATTTTCTTTCCATGTTTGTGACTTCTAACCTCTTATCATGTCTTTGACTTTTCTTTCTTGCATAAGGATTTCTTCGTTTCTCTCTGTCTCATTCTTCTTCATTTTGTCTCTAGTATCAATTTTTTTCTTAATATCTTCATCGAGGATGCTCTCGTTTCTCTTTCTTATCTTCTTCCATCCTATGAACTTATTAGCTGTCATTTTTATTTTCGTTCTAATCTTCGTCTCAAGTTGTTTCCCGTTCATCTCTCCTACTGTACTGGTGTCTTTCATTTCATTAGTTGTCGCTTCTCTGTTTCTTTCCCAGACCGCTTTCTTCCAATTCCAAGCATATCTTTCTTTCTTGCGTTCGTCATTCTGTTTATTGGTATTCTCGATGATGATGGTTATATGGTCGGAGTCCAATTTGTTGGTGGTCCTCCATTGGAGTTGATTGGCTGTAGCTTCATGACATATTGTTATGTCCGGCGTGGATTTGGTACCATTTCCGTGTCCTCTTCTAGTGTGGTCTCCGTTGTTAAGGACTATCAGCTCGTTGTCCTCTATCCATTCAGATATTTTCTTTCCTCTGGTGTCTCTCCGAATGTCATTATCCCACAGTTCATGGTGGGTATTCATGTCTCCGAGGATGATCTAGTTATCTCCCTTAGGGAACTTATTGATGTTATTTAATATCTTATCGTTGTTTTTACAGCTATTCGTAGGAGGAATGTGTATGTTGCAAAGGTTCAGTGTAATTTCATTTTTTCCTTTGATTTGCACGATGAGCATTTCGCAGTGGTTCTTTTGGTATTCTTCTATATATTTACTACTAGGGATGATTTGGTATATTAGATTATTACTGACCAGGATGATAAGTCCTCCTCCTCTGGCAATCTTCGCTAGGTTTTTCCTGTTTCTGTCTTCTCTAAAAGTGTTGTAACCCGTAATGCTTGGGCAACCATCTTCTCTCATTTTGGTTTCTTGTATTGTCACAATGTCGACTTTTTCTTCTTTCAGAAGCTTTTCTAGTTCCGGGATTTTAGATCGGTAATGGTCACAGTTCCATTGGTGGATTTTGACGTTCATAGTGAGTCCTGTGTTCTTTCCTGTGTCTATTAGGTTCTTGGGTTCGACCGGTTTCGAGTAATTCTTGTTCTGTTCAGTTCTACATTCATTGCAGTTCCAGTTGTCATTAATTTTGTAGTTGGCGCGTTGTTGTCTACTGCTAATGGTGGTGCAAGTTTGGTGCACACTTTTCTTACAAGTTCTGCACCTCATGCCTTGGAGTTTATTCATCCGCCGATTACAGATATCGCAGTATGTCTTCTCGTCATTGTTTTTGTCTTTTTTCGCTGGTTTCCCGTCTTTTCGGTGGCGGGGATGGCTTTCTTATGCTGTGTATTAATATAGTTACACCGCTCGCATTTCCATCGTTCTGTATAATTGTTCATGGAGTCTTTTGCGATCTCGCTGCAAGATTTGTGTACTTGATAGTTGGAAATGTTAAAGGTAAGGGGGGGTGCTGTTGCTCTGTATTACTTTATTGCACCTGTTACATGTTGTAGGAGCTGATCCCGGGTTTGTCTTAATGTCACCAGCGCGTATCCTTATTATCTAGAGGTAGTTCGCTGGACTCCTACCCCTGGTACCCCAAAAAATAGGGGTGTTCGTCGTCTCCCGTTGTTGAAGTTGTACCATTCGTGATCCATCCGGTAAGGCGCGGTCTCGCACTTCTCCTGAAAGGGGGATTGTGCAACTCCTCCTCGGGTGGCACAAGGTCTTGCAATATGGACCCGTAGGATTAGTAACCTTTATTACGCTCCGATAGGCTGCCAGAATGCATGAGTGTCCCCTTCTAAGCTGAGCCAGCGTAACACTCTCCTTTCTGTTCTTAGCTGGATTCTTTAGTTGCTTAATGTAGTTCAAACACTGTTTGTCGTGAAGTATAGGGCCATCTTTCATCGTCTGTTTGATTCTACCACTAGTCATGCTGTACGTGATCTTATCGTGCTCTTCGTTGTTTTCTAATATCGCCGCCGCTTTGTTTACTTCTTTGTCCACCAAATAGTTCCCCTCAAGGCCGCAGTGGCTAGGCACCCACTGGATGATGGTCACACCCTTGATGCTATTCAAGCAGTCGCTCAGTTCTTGCAGGTCGATAGTACAGCTATTGCGGTTATTTTTTAATGCCATCAGCGGGGCCTTGCTGATACGCCGGGATATCCACCTAGTTGCCAACTTTAGCGCCTCTATCTCGGTCTCATATGAACTGGTCCATCTTCTGTCCTTGACTCTCTAGAAGTGGACCACTTTGGAAGAGTCTGGCGGACCCACCGTCACCACCATGGCACTTCCCCCATTCGCCGTACCCTCTGAAACTGAGCCGTCCGTGTAAATGATGTAGTCTGACGGTCCTCTCGCTTTTATCTTCCTGGTAGCTTCCTTCTTCAGTCACTCGTTATTCATGCATTTACTTTCCCGCGCGATGAGTTCGGTTTCAATGCTCCCCCTGAGTAACAACATCTTCCTCCACGAGGGATCTGTCGGAAAATCTCGAAATTCCTCTCTATTGCTGTTTACAAGGCACGTAACGCGGTCCAGTTCCTCTGCAATGTGGCTCCAGCTACTTCTAATTTTCGATCTATGGGGCACTTTGAACTCTGTCATGAATCTTCTCAGGTTACATCTAGGGAGCCTTAGGGATTTCTCCCAAGCTTGAGCGCACTTTCTCTTAAGAACTTTCTTGTATGGACATTCGCCTCAAGCCTTAGAGCTTCTACCGGTGTGGTACGCGCTTGCCCTGAAATATATCTAAATATCTTGTTCTGGGTGCGTTCTAGCTCTTCTTGACTTGTGTTGGACAACCACGGGTGCCATGCAGGACTGCCATAGTCCAGGCCGATTCTTGTGCACGCCAGGAAGATGGTTCTCAAGTTAACCTTATTCCAGTCCCATGTTTTTGCTCACCACCGCTGCCAGGATTCTACATTAATTCGTCGCCTTGATCGTCACCTTCTTAAACTGGGCTCTGAAGAAGAGCGCATGGTTTAATGTGATACCTATAAATACCGGGTTCTCATTCACTTTGAGCTCTGACTCATCAATTTTTACCGATGGCTTTCATCTGGCTTCCATGTACTGGAGCTGAAGAACCCTATTTTGCATTGGCCGGCATTCAAAGATAGACGCCAGACCTTGCTCCACGGCTGACCGCCCTCAGACCCTTTTGGATCTTGTTCCTAGCCTTTTCCTTCGCCTTGCTCTTCGCCCACTTTGCAATATCGTCCGCATACATACTAACACATATGCCTCTCGGGGTGGCCTTTCTCACTGGATCAATGTAGAAAAGGAACAACAACGGGGATATGACCACCCCTTGGAACACCCCTTAGGAAATTTTGACTTGTCTGCTTAGTGCATCTTTAGATTTCACTCTGCCCAGATGATTGTTGAGAAACCCATTGATCCATTTGACGAAACGTAGATGGACTCCGCATTCCAGCAGCGTTTCGATTAGCCTCCACCTCCAGACAGTGTCGCAGGCTTTACTATAGTTCATCAGAGCGAGTACCATCATCTTGAGCTGTCTTTCCTGGAAAATGTCGCTTATAGACTGAGTTATCCTCATGCGCTGATCTTCTGTAGATCGTAGCTCTTTCTAAAGCCCGTCTGGTCTTCTGATAACCATTCTCCTTCCTTTGCCATATACGCCAGCCTGTTTGCTACCTGCTAGCAAACATGCTGGCGTATATGGCAGAGGAAGGTACACAGGTATACTAAAGCCAATTGTTCATTAGATACTAACTACATACACTCATAAACTAACAAAGATAGACTTTTCAGACTATAATACTATAATACTAATTTTTCCTGCCGACAAATGGATCCATGACTCACAATCAATAATCGCGCGGGAGATGTCGCTGTTAAAATGTTTGTATTATGGGTATATCTTACAGCTTGATGCTTGTATGCTAGATAGCTGGCTTTGTAAGCGTCTGCGTTTCTCTTTAAATGGCTGATTGAAGATGATTGTGCTGTAACCAGTCCATCTCCACTACACACCTTCATACATTTTTGTTAAATACCTTATGCGCCCATTTGACAATGTACCCCCCACCCCCCACTGGGGTACAAAATTCCTGCCTGCGCGCCTGATAACACATCTAAACTAATTTTTACCTCCTACAAAAATACGCCCCTGAATAAAAATTTCGCACCCCCAAAGAAAATACTCCCAATACAAAAACGTGAGGGAGCAGCCGTCCCTGGTAACCTTACGGTCCATGGTCTTAGCAAGAACTGAGGTGAGGCTCTAGGGCCTGAAAGAATCAATGTTCACCGCCGGCTTGCCTGCTTTTAGTAGCGGGATGATCTCCGCCTTCCTCCACTCTTGTGGAACTTCGCCTGTGTCCCATGACTGGTTCATTCACTTCAGCAGGTTGATTGTGGCCTCTGGGCCTAGTTTCTTAACCATTAGCAGTGTTATCTCATCCGGTTCAGCTGCTGACTTGTCTCGCATCTGGAGAATGGCTCCCTCGAGTTCACTCAGAGAGACTCTAGTGTTGGTATGAAGAAATGGAACTGAGGAAGTGTAAGAAGAAGGAAGGCTGAGTTAGTCTCTGAGAATGATGTTGTGAAGTTGATTTATTCGTAAGGAGTTCGTAATGAATCGAATTAAAAGAATATTTGTTGTTGAGGGTGCTAGCGTTATGCTTGCTTGGAGAAAAACATAGTCCTCCACACAGCAGTCGACGTCATCCGGAATCTTCTGCGCAGGCGCCAACAAAATTGTCATCTGCAGAGGTAGATAATCCCTCACCAAGACGTTTGAAAATCACTGCCAGGCTACGACCGACCTCAAAGTCAAAATCGCCTCATTCGGCCAAGACGTTACCATCCAGTAGATTCGATTCCATCCAGCTACGTCAACATCCCCCGTATAGAACTCGTAGATCGCCTAGCAAAATAAACGCACCCGGTCAAGAAGACGGTATTCTTGTTAACTTCAGCTGCACCAGGACCTTCATTAACAGGAATATCTAAGACACTCCGCTGTGCCACCCAAGATCCATCCAGGTCTACGATATCAGACGAGACAAAGACGACATCCTCATCTGCAAAGATCACTTTATACTGTCAGGTATTAGGAGTAGGCACTACCTAAAGTTCAGGGCCTATAACAGCATGATAGACCTCTCCTTGTCAGCAACTTGGCCATACAGCCAGATACATCCCACATAATGAAGCACTGGTTCATCGACTGCCCTGAAACCGACAGGGTGAATATTAAGATCTTCGAGAAAGTCTTTTCACCTTTTTCTCCCCTCTTCTCGGAGCCTGAAAAGGCGATCCATTTAGCACGGCGAACTCTTTAGTCCTGTGTTTGAAATGCCTCTCCACCCGATCACCATCACAAAAACAGTAATAATAGTGGTATTTCTGGTGATGTTGTTTGGTTGTTGCGTTGCCGTTGTATTTGTAGATAAGGGAGTCACGCACGGTTTGCTGGATAAATTGAATTTCAGAATAAATATAACACTATAGAAAAATATATATTACCTAATCATACAAATTAAATGAAATAAAATATATCTTTGCCAGTTACATTTTAACAATATGGCTTAGATAAGATCAATAATTTAAAAAATCATACTCCATACAAGGTTTTCAGACTAAAATAGTATTAAAATCAACCACATTTTTTTGTAATGTTGTCCCAAATCTGCGTTTTGGCCCAACACCACTACTGTGATGACTAAGCAAGGGCTCTACAATTACCTTGAAATGAAGTGTGAAAACCTGATGAAGTGAAGAAGGTAAGGAGCATATTTTATAAAAATAAATGGTCAGATAAACTAATATGCACCACAATTGGTAGATTAAAGCAACAAAACCAAATAAACGAAAGTGTGACAACCAAGGTAACTTCTACATTAATATTAATATTTTTCAGTTGAAATCTAGAACGGATGATGTCAATAGTGGCGAAGAGAAAGAAATGTCAAGATCCGCACAGCTACACCAAATGAAACAATACTATTAATGAGTGTTACCTCGTGCCATTGTTCCAACTTATGCATGTGATATGTATGTTTTTTAGAATTTTTGTATTTTATACTATTATATTCTTGCATGGGACAGTGCGGTGGTTAGAGTTATAGTTAGAGTTATTAGGTTTGAGTTTTGAATTATGTTTGAGTTTTGAATTTTAAGGAAATATAAAAAGATAGTTTTCTAGAGTTGGTATGAAGAAATGGTGAAGAAACTGATGAAGTGTAAGAAGAAGGAAGGTTGAGTTAGTCTCCGAGAATGATGTTTTGAAGTTGATTTATTCGTAAGGAGTTCGTAATGAATGGAATTAGAAGAATATTTGATTATTCCGGTAAGTTGAAATAATGCCGTAGTAAAATTGCTAGTAAAATATTGTGCGTCGAATATATTAATTGTAGAGATAGCTAATGATATCTTGTAATTTAATGTCTAAATATATTTCTTTGATATGTTATGTGTATATTTTTTATTGTGTTTTGATACTCCGGCATAGTTATATCATTAATTAATTATATTATTTTGTTAGAGCCATGATCAATGTTACTGATTATAATTTTTTTCATAATTATTTTGATAACAATGAGTAACAACAAGGCTAACATCAGGAAAATTCTCCAATCAAAAATTATATACAGATTGCATGTCAAAGCTGTGACTAGGATCACTACTTCGGTTACACTAACCATCACACACATATGCACAAATACCTATTTGTAGGGACCACTGAGTTATAAATACCATATGTTAGCGTTTGATGGACCAAAGCAAATTTCTTCTTTGACAAGTCTTTCTCGATTGAACTTTGTTGGACAATAACCTTATGTCTTATATGTTAAATGTGAATTTTCAATTTCCATTTCCATTTATAAAACACACATTTTCATCAAATTGTAGCAGGGCCGGTTGGAATTTTTACATACGTTATAAGGACCACCGAATAGTTTGTTTTTAAGAGGGACCGATAGTTTATTTTTAGAGACCACCTGTTTTTGAAGGTCCGTTGTAAGTATTTTGAGTGTCAAAATCGGAATAAAACAGTAAACAAAACAATGTAGTACAAATAGACAAACATAACTTCTGATACATGGAATTTTGTTTGTTTATCTATATTAAATGTGTGATGTTTTGCTTAGTTTGCTTTTGATTGTGATAATGGCTGATGTCCAACATAAACATGTCAACGTTTAAATAGAAATATTGGAATGTACAAATTCGTTTTAGTGTTTTTATATATCATTAATGTACAACCTAATATAGATAACTTAAAATAATACTGTGATTTCTCGTTTAACTTGTGTAACTTTTAAGTGTTTTGATTATTATGACATATAAATAGGCATTTTATAACTTACTTAAATGCTACTTAATAGTCTGACAGTTAAATGCTCGATTTAAAGATAAAATATTTCTTTATTAGAAATACATTTTTGGAGCGATCAATTAACCTGTGTTAGTTATAGGTATCGTTTAATTAAGAAAAATATATTAAAAACATGTTTTAATTATATAAAATTATATAGCTATTAATATTACGAATCGATGTGAAATGTAACTGTATATGTAACTATATTAAGAATATAGATAATAACTAATTAAATAATACTCAACAAAGCAATGTAAACATGCATTGTTTTCAGTGTAAATACATATCAATGTCCACTACATTTAAAATTACATGATTAATGTAAAATGTAATTGTTATAGTTATTGTAAAAATATCGACTTCAGCCAATTTTCTAGGTCTTGCAGTGAAACGTCGTTCGAAGTCACGTTGTCCGCAACTTAAGGTGGATCGTCGTTCGAAGTCACGTTGTCCGCAACTTACGGTGGATCGTCATTCGAAGTCGCATTGTCCGCAATTTAAGGTGGATCGTCGTTCGAAGTCACGTTGTCCGCAACTTACGGTGGATCGTCGTTCGAAGTCACGTTGTCTGCAACTAACGGTGGATTGTCGTTCGACATCACATTGTCCGTAACTTATGGTGGATCGTCGTTCAAAGTCACATTGTCAGCAACTTACGGTGGATCATCGTTCGAAGTCACATTGTCCGCAACTTACGGTGGATCGTCGTTCAAAGTCACATTGTCCGCAACTTACGGTGGATCATCGTTCGAAGTCACATTGTCCGCAACTTAAAGGTGGATCATCGTTTGAAATCATGTTGTCCGCGACTGGCAGTGGGTGATTGCTTTCTGGGCGTATTTTCTGTAAAAGAAAGTTTTAGAAAGTGTTCAATTACATATTTATTCAAAAATTAATTTTAATTTCCTTAAAAATTAATTATTGAGCCGAGATTATTTTCTAAATGTTATTACTAAAGCGATATTTTTTAAAGAAACTTTATTTTCGAAAAAAAACGTTTATGTATTTAACGTTTTTCTATATATACCTACATACAAATATGAAACTCTTTCTAATTAGCGGTTTATTTAATAAAGAAATAGAGTTAAAGTTTTTATTTCAGATAACCTTTAAAACAAATAATTAATTATATTATGTTCAAGGCTAGTTATTAGTATCTAATTATATATTTTTATAGGCTTTACGATTTTGATAAACAGCATTAAATGATATAAAGGCCCCTAAAAATTCCAAATTTTTGTATTTTACACACAGATGAGCGTACTTATGTTCATTTCTATATTTTATGCACGCCGCTACCTCCACCAGATGATTTCAACCATGCTGATTTCAAATCGGATGTATTGCTGCCCATGATTGTAAATCACCAAGTGGAAAGTCACCATGCCCCGATGAGGTTACTCTGGAAGTGTTGCGCATACCATCTGTGACCAACTTTGTTCTCACGATCATGAACAATGTGCTGAATGGTGGTGACCCACCAACAGATTGGAAGTTGTCGAATATCACTGCTATTCCTAAGAAACCTGAAACGACAAAGCTGGAGGAACACAGAGGCATATCGGTAATGTCTGCAAATGTCGGCAAATGTCGGCAAAACTGAACAATATAGAAGGGTCGTAGAAGAGACAGACAACCACACACCAGTCAGACCTGATCATCGATTTTAATAAGGCGTTCGACACCGTCTCGCTTGAGGTTTTCCCCAAATTTTTGGAAGCTTACAATGTTCCAAAGCCACTGATTCTCGCATGCTACTCCTCACTGTACAAAGGCAATACAGCCGCGACAGTCCTAACTTCTGATGGTCCCTATCGCTCCTTTGCGACGACATCTAATGTCCTTCAGGACGATACCCTAGCGCTATTCTTATTCATTCTTCTACTGGACTGGGTTCTCCGTACAGCAATCCCGTAAGGAAGCAGTTTTTTTCTTTCAAGAAGATGCAGCTCCAGACATTTAGAAAAACGGTTCACCGTTCTCGCATACGGAGATGACATCGCTCTACTCGCGTCAACTGCCCAATCCACTCAACAACTTTTCTCTAACATGGCCTCAATCGCATTCAAGTTAGTTTACAAGTAAATTTCACCAAAACAGAGATGATGACAATGCCAACAAAAATTGATGCCAACATCTACTACCACGCCTCTGACGGAGAAACATTTCCCTGCTAAAGTGTACCGATTTCAGATACCTTGGCGGCTGGATCATTGACTGTTGCAAGGACTTTTCCTATCGTAGAGCCTTGGCCTGGGCAGCTCTGTTTCGGCTGAAACCTACCTTGGGATCTCCGTCGCTGCCTGACCCCTTGAGAGCTCGGCTGTTCAAATCCACAGTAAAGACAGTGCTCCTCTACAACTCCACGACGTGGACCTTCAACGACAGCATGGACGGCAACTCGACAGTGCGCACTCTGGTCTCTTCCGAGTCGTCTACAATATCCTCTGGCCAAACCGTATGAGCAACAAGACCCTCTACGAAAGGGCAAAGCTGTGACCGGCAAGCGAGCTGGTGAGAATGCATGGAGTGAAACTAGTCGGGCACACAATCCGCTCTGAGTATTCCTCCCCGCAACCACTCCACCAAGTAATCCTTTGAACATCCAAAGCAATCTGTCTAAGAGGACAATGTCACCGTTTTTCCTATATAAGCAATCTAATGAGATACACGGTAGCCTCTGAAACAAATCCCTCCAGTGCGAAAGAACATATCGTAAGGCAGGTAATGCAACGTCACATCTGAATTATGTCTCAATAACCTTTGTTTCTTCTGGGTTTATGAAATACGTTTGTTGATGTTGATCTGTCTTCGTTAAGTTTCAATTTGATGTCTAAGAATGCGAGTTCTCTTTTCTTGTCTAGATTTTCAATAGTAATTTCCAGTTTAGAATGTATCTCGTCAAGTATTCGTTGAATTGTTGGGATTTCCGTTTCATAAGCACTCGCCAGGGTTTTATCTACGTATCTCTTATATACTTCATTATTCAGAATGTTGTTTACTTTGGAGTTCACAATTTTCGTCCTCCACATGTTAGCCAGAGCAGGTCCTAATTGGCTACCCATCGCTACCACGTCAACCTTAATCCACTCCGTTTCATCCGGTGCACGAAAGGTTATATCCTTCGTTGCAATGAATATAATTTGTTTGAATGTTTCTTTTTCATATATGATTTGTTTTCGTTGAGTGTGTATAGTTGCTTCCTCTATGGGTACGTTGGTAAAAGTGACACAACATCTGCAGAGAACCATACTTTTCCTTCTACCAAATTGTATTAATTTAGGAATTTTTCAATATCATACGAGTTGAAATCTAATTTCGTTCCTTCCAGATGTTTGATTTTGTTATATAGCCATTTTCCCAAATTGTTGTAGATACTACCGGTTTCAGTAGAATGTTTATTTTGTGTACTTTTGCCGTGCCATACATTCGTGGTAAGTTGCCTCCTGTTGATCTTATCTTTTCAAAGTTGTCTCGGGTAATTTTTTTCGCTTTGTACATATCAAGTAGTCTCTGATTGGATTCTTCCTCAATTTTTATTGTCGTATGCGTTGCAGTTTTTCGTGTATGGGTCTCTCATTTCTTGAATTGTGGTCCATTGAGAATATCGTTCATTTTGTTTTGATATGTTTCACGAGTCATTATCGAAAAACCTCTGCCTTTATCTTGTGGTGTTATGATTTTATATTCTTTTTCAAGTACGTTCCAATTTTCTTTATTATGTATGTATGTCCCTTTGGCTTTTCGTTGTTTAACCTTTCTTGCAGATGTAGCCAGTGTTAGGTTGGTATCTTTTTTGCATTGTCATCCTTACATTTGTTTACATATTTTTCAGCTTCAATTACGGTGTTAATCCATGTCCTTCCATTGTTAGTGTTGCCTATTGAATGTTTCGGTCCCATTTGTAGTATTTGTATGATGCTCTCTAAAATATTGGTGTTCACCTGTACTACCGCTTTCTCCACATTCGTCGTTAAGAGTGGTTTGTTTTGTGTAATTGACTATTGCTGTATTTTATGCTGATGTCTATAAAGGTTGTTCTCATTTTCTTTTTGGATTTCTCTTTTCAAGTGTAACATGATTGAATCAAATAAGTGTGGTTGAGTTTACTATTGAACATCTAGACGAGAAAAGAGAACTTGCATTCTTAGACATCAAATTGAAACTCAATTAAGACGATCCACATCAACAAACGTATTTCATAACCCCAGCTCGACAGAAGTTGTAATGAACTATTTAACCAATGCGCATGGAAACATAAAATATCGGCGGAAACTACCATGATGAAACAAGCCCTATGTATACCATCAAATAGAAAAAGTAAATAAGAAGAACTAAAAAAAGCCAAGAATATACTATATAAAAACCAATGGCCAAATAAACTATTGAACAAAATAATATCATTGACAAAAATAAAAACTACACGAACAAAAAATTTACAAAGCGAGAACACTGAAAAGAATACGACCACTACGTGAACATTTCCTTGGGTTGATAAAAAAACAGAAAATGTTTTGAAGAAAGTCCAACGAATCAACGAAGGAAAAAATAATAATATATGAACAGAAATACGCACCGAAAAACTAAGTATGATTTGAAACAATAAGGCCAGAATCAATAAAATGATCCAATTCAAAGTTGTTTACAAAATCTTTTATCAGACCTGTCACGGTCACTACTTCGGCTACACTTACCGAGATCTTCAACAACACTGGAAGGAGTATAATAGAGGGTCAACGGCAGTAACAACTCATCAATGCGTCAATATTATCCAAGAAGAATCGCTATAAATCTTGTACAAAGGGATACGACAATACGACACAAAAATTGCAGAAGCCATACTTACAAAAGAAAAATCCCCGACAAATTAATGAAAAAGAGAAATACACCTACAATTTATCATTACGGCTGTTATAAATGGTAATGTAACGGGTGAGCAAAAATGTTTGCGGTATAATGTTTATTTTTATTTTTTATTTTATTGGGATTTTGTTATGTATACTGTATTATAGCTGCACATAGTGAAACTATATATATATATAGCAAAATATAGCAATATAGCAATATGAAATATAGCAAACTACAGGAAAACATAACTATATATGACATTTTTTTAAATGATAAGTAAACATTTTAAAGTAATATAAATTAAAATAAAACAAATAAATGAAGATAATTATTATGCTCAATAACAAGTATATAACAAGTACTTACATGCAAATTTTGGCAGCACCGTAGAGAATAAATCCTATATCGTATTTCGGTCGTACATAAAATAATGAAGGCTTTACTACAAGCGAGTAACATTTAACTTAAACATGTTTATTAAAAACACAAAATACAGGTATTCGAGAGACTTCATTTTTCTGGACCAATGGAATCAAAGTAATAGAATATCGATCAGCTGAATACGTTATATGCTTGAAATAAAAACTGATTTTATGCAGTGGTCTTCATAAATTGTGTCATATGAGTTTTAAGACACACAATACAATGATACTTGTCTTAGGTTGACTAAGCAAATCACAGGATATATTTAATATTATGTATACTCTGGGGTCTAAATAATATAACAGAATCCATGTTTGAGCGTAACAAGTATCGATAAACATCATCATTTTAAAAATATCTATTTGCATATACATATAAATTAGTGTATATCAATTTAAAAAATATATTTATTATATAATACAAACAGACTACAAAAAGTATTATTTTATAGATGGCTGTATGACATCGTATGGTATGCTAACTACTCATAACGATTTTAAAACTTTTTGTTACATAAGGTTATACTGAAAGGGGTACGAGTGACTCTAATTTATTATAAACAGAATTTTTATACTAACTTAATAGTACACTTGATATAGTCTTTCTTGAATTAAATAGTCTCTCAGCGGGAACTCCAATTAAAGTTAATCATTTTTTAAAATAAATATTACAGCTAGGTATACCGTATTAACTTAAACATTGAGCTTATACATTAGCTTAAATTATATTATAATTATTGATATACAAACAAAATCACAAATTATTGCAATCAACTGTTCTCTTCTATATATTATTACTTTCATAATATTATACTTGTTTATTTCTTAAACATTTCTTAAGATATAATGAAAAATTCAATTAAAAGCATAATAAAATATTAATTTCATGAAATGAATAGACGTTTTTGTTATAACTGCTGCATACATTATTGTTTTTTATTTTTGCTTGTGAATATCTATATTTATATACTATATATATACGATATATAATTATATACATATATTTATTTTATATGTATATTTAAACTTTGTAATTGTGTATAGAGTTTGTAAGACTGGTTTTAGACATAAATTAAATAAATACATACTACTGTAAAACATATATCTGTTTAAACCTAATTATATACAAAACTGCTATAATCTAATGACACCTTTTAAAATTTAATTACCAATTTAATTGTTGGGTGTGTTTAGTTTTTATTTTAGAATTAAAATAATAATATTTATATATTTACTTGGTATCAATTTGGTCGAAAAATTCGGCTTATTAGAGTGATTTAAATTTTGATCCTTAAATAAAATGTGTGTTTAGTAATGTTTTAACATTAACACATACCGTTAGAAAGACCAACGAATTTGTTAGCATTACATAATCTACTCAATCTTTATTACTGATATTTTACCATAATATATAAAAAGTAATTAAGATTTGCTTGCAATACAATTTGTTAACTTTTAAACATTTGAAGGCATTGAATTTCGCCAACTTTTTTTCAGGGACCGTTTACGGCCCCTCAAACGTAGGTGGTCCTGCAAACGTGAGTTATTTATCGTACCTCTTTCCCGCAAAATGGGAATACACAGATGCCTTCTAAAATAATGGAAGAAGCATGTGAGGGGAGATTGACGGCTGTTGCGGGCTACACAGTGGTGCATCCATTCAATTCATGAGTAACATTAACAGATACATTATAAAGATGTGGATCACATTCAGAAAAAATCACAGTCATTTTGATTAAAAAGAAATAATAATAAACGAGAGAGAATGTGTATAAGTATGTATTTCCCAATTATGATTTAATTGTACGTGTGTATAGTTTAACGTGTTATATTATATTTATTTTAAATATTATGAGGTTTGTTATAATGAGATTGACATTAAACTATGTATTTCATTAGTTTTTTATTATGTTCAACTGTTTGTTAGATGTTTGTATCGATATATGTTTATGATCAATTAGCCAATACACGTAAATAATTCAATAAATAAGGAGGTTATTTTATAGAAAGTTTTAACGTCTAAAGTTTAAAATTTAAACGTGTCACAGTATTACATGAAATGACATACAACGTTAGCAGAATTTATGGTGAGGTGCAGTTAAATTTTACGTTCTTCTGTGAAGTCATTTGGTAAAACAAAGTCTTAAAATTATTTTTCGTCAGATAATAAAGAATTTACTCACCAAAAATTTGTTCACGAACTCCAAAAACTTTGACCTGACAGAGAGTGAGAATCCCCATTTCGTTATTTTTTATTTTAACAAATTGTGCATCAACCTCGCACTTTAAGTTGATAGTATCTTTTGTTCTAGACGTGTGTGGATAAAGCGCGCACTCGTGATATACATTTGTCAACATTCGAGTCTGTGAGAAAGACAAACCAAATAGTAATTTTAGAAATAGGAGTATATTTAATATTTTTGATCATTCGAAACAAACTTAATGTAAAAGTCAGAAAAAAATATGCATTTATAATATAATGGTTATATACACTAAATTACATGTAAGTGAACATAAAATGTCACCTTATTATTAATAGTTTATAATGACATGTAATATTATATGATATACCCAATCATTATGTGTTAGACCAATATAATCTTAAAAGACGCACAAGATAACAAATATATGCGTGACACCATTGAATAAAATCAAACCATCTAAAATATAACTTTTTTCGTATGCGTATTTCTCAAACTTGCTATGTTCGTGCCTTTCCGTGAAATAAAACCTTTGTAAAAAACGTACCACAAAACAAATCAAAATTTTTGAATTAAAATATATTTCGATATGATGTACCCATTTCCTTTATTTTATGCACATTTTATCAGGCTATCATATTTTTAAATAGACATATACATATATAAGGACTTGTGAATAAATATAAGGTGGTATAATTCGATATATATAATTATGAAATTCTAACTTATGTGTGCCATCTAAATATCAAGTGTGTCATAAAATAAAGGAACATTACATCTGCGACAGTCAGTCAAGTATAATATACACTGTAAAAAACGTAATATTACGGCATCGATGCCGTAAAATTGAACGTCATCGGTACCGTAAAATTACGTTAGTATTTTAGTAATTATGCACTTAATTTTACAGCATCGATAACGTTAAATGACTAATATTATCACGTAATTAACTGAAATTTGCAGCATCGACGACGTTAAATGACTAATATTATCACGTAAATTAACTGAAATTTACAGCATCGATGACGTTAAATGACTAATATTACTCCATAAATTAACTAAAATTTTACGGTATCAATGACGCTGCGTGACAAGCGGCGTATCAAAAATCCTCATAACACACCTGCCGTGTCTAACGCTGAATAGCCTAGGAACATGTTTTTCGTGTCAAAGAAATCCTCATTACACACCTAGCTCTTTTATTAGATAAAAATGTATTATTTAGATGTTTAAAATAACGGTCTGAAATGATAACAATAAACTAAGCAAATAAAATGGTTATGGTTTTCAATATATGTATATAATAGCTACCAACTTTCATAGGTGTATAAAATGTATACAATAAAATTCAAATTTAGAATAATAATTTATAAAACACCATGGGCATATATAGGTATAAAAGCATCACAGATTTTCCCTTGGTGTGATTAAATGCAGCAATATATTATAAGCAACATGAACTATATCATGTGTGGTTGAATGTAATGGTTAAACCTTATTTGTGGCATTACAATAGATAAATGTCAAAAAGTAAATGCTAGTATAGTTCAAAATTCTTACATAATTATAACTTATCTTATAAAAATGCATTTGAAATAAACTTGGAGCATAATCTCAAGTTAACAGAGACAATCAACATTTTGATGAATTTAGTGAAATCATTCAAAATGTTTGTTATTTATAATAAATGACACTGAATAACTGGAATTTCGTATTTAGGTATATTATATACATATTATTAGGTTTCAGTAGTAATCATCTAATTTTTGAGCAAAGTAGTATATTGCTGATTGATGTCAATAATAATTTATACTACATTGCTTATTTAATCACAGAACATATTTTGACAAGATTTGTAATAATATTTATTATTATTATCAATAACATTATCCGTCAATAATAATATACATAAAAATATTATATTGTATGTTTAGATAGTCAAGCTATGTTAGTAAATATTCTTACTTTGAAAACTCAGTCAAACTATGCAAAAAGTATATTCTTATTTCTAAATTTCTTTCTATATAGGTAGTTAAATTAAAAATTGCTATATTTCGGTTATCCGGCAACTATCGAGAATCGTCTTTTACAGTCAGAATTTCTAAAAAATGTTACTGTTACAATCTTGATAATGACTCGATGAAATATACATAGAATATGTTATACATTTTTTGTTCATTTATATCAATAGGAAGCCTCGTAGAAGAAAAAGAAATATAGTTAATGTTTTTAATAACACGATACATATTATTATCAATATGAGCTAACTACCATCTTTGACTTTG
>JAYRBW010098103.1:0-20019 GCA_036023295.1 Invenusta paracnida | reverse complement strand
GAGAAGAGAAGAGAAGAGAAGAGAAGAGAAGAGAAGAGAAGAGAAGAGAAGAGAAGAGAAGAGAAGAGAAGAGAGAATATTTTTTTACGATAGAATTTGTAGATAACTAACCTTTTATGATGAAATTAATAAAGAGCTGTGTACCATATAGTTTTAAATAGAAGCGAAATCAAAGTTTTGATTTATACAATGAGACACAAATGCTACTAAAATGTCAGTATAAACGAAATGCACTACAAGACGTCAGGTACAATTAAGTACTTTCCTGTCTGAACACAGATGTCTACGTTCGCCTATACATAATGGGGATAATTATAACAGATAATTGTGCTTAAAGTATAACTGACATTCTACGATGTCTACAAAGGCGTTCATCATTTAAAGAATGTATTGATTAACTGGTTAATAAAGGTACATTTTATATTGATGCATGGCTTAAATAATAGCCGATTATACTTAATGCTTTGTTATTATGCAAATTGCACTTTGTTAACGTTTAGGCAGTCATATCTATAAGCAATGTTTATTTAAACAAAAATTACAGATTTAGATTAGTTATATCTATTTGTATACTACACAAATTGTAAGCATTAATTACGATGAATAGAATTTATCTAGTAAAAACTAATAATTTGTAGTTAGATACACATTTTTAATAGTACGTACAACATAGCAGAAACAGATCATATCAAGACTGTAAATATCATTCTAAAAGACGAAGAAAGGACCAGCTGTGAAATTGATGAGATCAATACATTAAATATGAAACATTATTGACAAATTCCTTTAAAAACCATTACAATAACAGTACAATAGAAATACCACGACAATGCAATCTCCTGCGTGGTTTACATTTAGGTATGCAGTATAAAAACAATAATGTGCCCTTTTGATGTTAATCATGTATATGTACAATATGTAAATAGTCTATTGTGCGTCAATAAAAATACCGAAACAGTGAATAAACTACACCTACATATAGATGCACCTAGGTATGAAAGCATACACAACATATCCTATAAGTATAAGCACATATGTACTTATAAAAACAATTGTATGAATTAAAATATTTATTAAAAGTAATTCAACACAGTTTATCTTTCTACACATACCAACAATTAAATGTGTTAATAATGTTTATAGATGACAGTATTTCATAGATTTTGGTAATTCTTTTTTAAATATGGTCTCCTTTAAAAGTGTACTATGTCGATTTTATTTAATTAAGGGGAGTGAGTAGGGATGTGTAACGGGATGACTTTGTAAAAAAACGTATATTCGAAACAGCCTTAAGTTAAAATTGTGTAAAATTAATCACTTCCTTTGTTAAACAGTAAGAAATTCAGGAAAATAATTCACAATTTGTTAAGACCCGCAGTGACCCTTTGAACAAAGAAACAAGATTAATTTTGCAAAAAAATAATTTACGATCTGTAAATTAAAGGCCTTAGAACTCGCAAGGCACATAAACCTGCCTATTGATATTTCCTCTTCTATATAACATATATGCACGTTAATGCACAGATTTATTTCATTATTTAATCACTTGGAAAGGAATTTCCGGTGTTTCAGCCCAATTTTGAGACAAACATGGATCTCAGGTCTATCGACGACCTACCCGATGACTTAAGTGTACATTTCGTGTGCGAAAAAAGTGGAAGACCAATTGAGTGAAAAAAAATAGTACCAAAAGAAGTAGAATAGGCCTGAAATTCTAAGGACCGAAGAGACATCTTTTGACGACGAAACCATAAAAAAGATAACTTTACGTAATTACCTAAATCTAAAATCGCAGAAAATAAACGATGAAATTATTCGAAATTTGAACGCTGCAATCTTGTTATGCAATCGATATCGACATTATTATTGATTGCCTTGCTGGATTACAGCAATATACAGAGAAAAAATGGATAAAATGGCAGCGTTCTAATTTAGCATTGATTAGTTTTACATATCGATCTAGTTGTGTACATATACGCTATAAATTGACAGCTGACTAAAAGAATGGCTAAAATAACTCATTTTTTTCCCTACAAAATGTAGCATATAGCAATGAATTATATATTAATAACGTATGCCATTTTCTGCAGTATATATTCCCATCTTTTTAAGCGGTTTAGCAACCTTTATACTATACTTTTAAAACAACAAAGGAAGGCCCTATATTTCCCCTTTTTTTCTCAATGCCAAAATATGTAAATCAATACACAAATTTGTTGAGAAATGATATAAAAGCGGCTATAAACCGATTAAAATGTTTTACTATACAGAATAGAGATATATGTCGTTAAAATTGGTGATATATGTACGTGTTTGCTATTCTTTTTGACGATGAAATAGTGAGCATATGCTAGTCAATATACTCATAATATGCTCGAAGCTGAACAATTACGGTGAAGATGATTGGAGGAAAATAACTATATTTAATAGAATTTGAGAGAGATAATTGCGCGGGCATTAAACAGGACAATTATCACTGGAAACGACTTGTTTCATTCCTAGTGTATTAATATATGTATAATGGACTGTCTGAATGTCACAACAGTGTGTTGTTTTAATATCAATAATATAATATATCACGATAAACATAATGTAGAGAATGACATATTATACACGCAGAAACAAATATAGAAATCGTAATTCGATCTGGATTGGATAATGAAACGGCCTATATATGAGGTATGTCTCACTGCTTATAAATGGCCCGCATATATTCACCGATACGAGTATATTATACTGCACATTGTGTAATGTAATGCTTTTGAAGTTCAGATATATATATGTATATACAAGCTGAAACATCATACGCAGGTTAAAACCGCGGCGAAATTTCTAATTATTAATATATAATCTGTCACAATAATAATTTTAAGCATCAAAGCAGTTTTGTACGCAATTTCAATAATCGATAATTAATTCATGTGCAACCACTACATTAGCAAAGTTTAAAAAGCGTCAGTTTAAATATAAATGTTTGACTAAGTCGTATTTTATAAGATAAGTTTAAGTGTAAATATGCTGAAAATATGTTGTATACAAAAAATCCGGCAAATATATATTTATTTTTAATACATTCAAGGTTATAATAATGGATGTCTTGTGTAACATATAATGAATCAAAACTAGGTGCTTTAATAAAAGTAAGCAGTACGTTTTATTCTATAAATTAAGCATTATTTAATCAAATAACACATAAAACGTAATTGTGAAAGAATGAATTGTTTTGCGAAGGATAAGAAAAGATACACACAACTTCTGCGCGAAAAAAACATAGCTATATTCAAAACGGAAAAAATAAAACACTGGTCACACCCTTTTTATCTGCATTTATAGATTTCCTCTCTACAATTATTGCATCATGATTATAAACTCTGTCATTCATTACAGCTGTTAATCTAGAAAAAGAGAATTTGCTTCTACAAGATTGGAATTCAAGATACAATAATATTCATGTTATTGAGGGTTAATTATTGATTAATTATCATATTCATCGAGGGTTTGTTACCTTAAAAACAAAATGTTCTTTATTACTAAATGCTCTTTCTGAAAAGGTCTTTTAATGTAAATGTTTACAATACAGATTTAAGTAAAAACATAAATTAAAAAATGATAAAGCGCAACAGTATTACATTAATATATAATATTAAATTCATAAATGTGCTCTTTCCAGGAAAACTTTCTGAAACATGTTATGCTATCAATAAAAGATGTAATGTAATTATTTGGTATACATATATAACAAATCAAATGGACTCTAGTTTGCCACTTTAAACTTGCAATACTATGAAGAAAGTTCAGAAGCCACATCGATCACGGTAACCCCAGATAGGAATTCAAGATAGCTAAGATCTTTACCCGGAAAAGCACATGTAGCAAGTTTGGAACCTGTGAGGTCACAAAAAACCATTAATCAGTCGATGATTTTGAGAGATTTGTTAGATATAGATAAATATGTCTTACAGTTTGTATAACGTAAACTAGATCCTGAAATATATATAATAATATTATATACTATATATAGCCACAAATCAAAGTTTTGTTCCACAAAGCTACAAGTTGGACCATCGATAGTGGCATTTTCGGATTTATATAAAGGTACAATCTTCTAATTACATTCCATAGTGGGCACATACACAAATGATACAGCTATTACATAACATATGTAGTAATATGTAACTATAACCCCAAAAAAGAAATTCTAAGGATAACATGAAACATTTTTGGAATTCCATTAAATAACTAGTTAATCACCTAATTTCTGTATATACATATGTATAACCAGGAAAATGTAATAACATCATTCAGTGATACTGCGTTTTTATAGCTGTAACTTTTAACTCCCATGAAGATTTTCTAAATGCAAAGAAACAGGAAAATTTAGATTCTTATAGACCGGAATATACTTATTTTATTACACGTAAGAATCATATATAGTTTTAAGAAGAAAAAGAAATATATCAGCTTCTAAGTAGAGTTATTATTATTTTCAGATAAATAATAATATGTACAAAAAGAACAATTTATTCTCCAGATCTATAATTATATCGTCTAGCGTATATGAGATACATTATATATATAAGATAAATATAGATACAATAATTGATATAATACTAATTATAAGACATCTATAGGTAATAGCAGTGCAAACCATGATTGGTATATATCAGAATTATAATGTCAAGAGCAATATCTTAAAGCTTCCTATAATAGTGCCCATTATTAGTTGTAAAGATGCTTCATAATTCCGTGAACATAGCTATGTACGAATGCTCGAATTCAGGTAGCATAGAGAACTTATCAAATTATAACTTCAATGGAAATTTTTGGGATATCGTTATTTTGAAACGTTGTATATTTGTATTTATATTTTTAATAAAGACCGTTTATACAAGTGACGTTGTACCTATTTTACATCTGGGAACACTTATCCGTGAGTCGGTGGGGCAAAGTCACTTAAATCTAGTTATAATGAAGAACTGGAAACATCGTCTAAACACGCAAGAGGAAGGAAGTGGAACCTTAATTCTATTTCTTCGTCTTTTTCCTGGACATAGTATATGTAGGATCCCTAATAGGTTGGTACGCAAATATGTTTAAAATAAATGTCCAGTTTGTAAACTATAAACGACATCTTTTCGGCCGCGTGAAAGAGAATTATTTGCATAGCAGCCTTTATACCCATAACTTCACTATGCCGCTTCTAACACAGCTTGAGTGGGGATGAGCTGCAGTACCTACCCACAGAATACAGAGTGAAGCTATTTACAAGACAATCTTTGTGGTTAGTTTTCTATTAGAAGTCAGTCCAATCCTGACCGAACAATCTTGTAGATTAAGCGCGCAAAATCACAACATGCCAAAAAGAATGAAAACATCAGTTCAATATTATTTTATAGTATCAATCACTTTGTCGAGATCTGAAAATAGGAATTTTCGTCTTCTCAGTAAAGGGTTAGGGTTCAAATAAGGTTAATCACGAAGGTTAATATTTTGTGTTACATCCATCACCCACCACTCTAACTCTTCTGGAAAAGCACAGGAAGGATAAGGCCATCAATGAACTCCTGGGAAAAGGTGGTACCAGGATGGACTCAAATATAGGGAACACTCGCTTGATTTCACCTCAAGATGAAGATCCTTTGAATGGAAACCTCTTTATTCCAACGCTCATCTGTTGTTAGGGACAACTGAAGATCTGGTTACTCAGGTGCCAGTCTACACCGAGAAGTTTGTCGTTTCTTGGACCCTCTAGGGCTCTTGTTGCCAAGGTTCTTGCCGGCATTTCATGATTTGGCTAGATCGATACCCAAGGCTGGTTGCAACAATCCGATGGCTAGACCACGCATGAAAGATTTCTTAACAAGTTCAGGCATTGTTATTAAACAGCCATTATACTTATAAACGTAAATACTATTATTGATATACAGTTAGTAATCGTGTTAAAGCACATACATTGACACACATTAGCGGCTGCATATAGCTAGCTTTATCCCACGCCAGGGTCTGTAGATTAAATATACCTATTCGTAATAATATATTAGCGCAACAATTAAAATCTAGTGAATTACCCAGTGAGTGATGGGTGCACTCGTAAGGGCCATACCAACCGACAAAAAGTACAAAATATAGTCTATACATAATTACTTCCGTTTGATTTAATAAAATATACATTCGAGATAGGATAAATAGATTAAAAGTGACAACCAGTATATGCCTAGATCAATCGATAGTCTATAAAGAGGATAGCTCTTTATACGTATTATTATATGATCGAATAAAGACACTACACTATACCGATTGTAAAAATCAATATTCATAAAACAAACATATAATATACCTATATACAATATGTATAAATTCTAATAATACACATCTAATTACATATTATCGAAAAATGGTCAAGCTTTTGAGTTATTCGAAATCAATGATTGTATGAAATTGTGAGAGTTAAAATCCATAGCAAGATTGATTTTCTTTAATATAATGAATAGCAGTGTAATTAGTAAGATCTTAGATACTAATTAGTCATGTTTTAAAAAAATGTGCCTACAGTAAACTAAAATTAACAGACTTCTATTAATTGGATTCATATAACTTTAAAAAAGGTATACAATTAAAAATAATATAACTATAGAAATGGATTTTATTACTGAAGCTATTGTATTTGTAGAAAAGCATTGCACACATGGCTAAAATAAAGATATACCAAGTTAGTGTACAACTGCATCAAAAGTCTATTTTTGCTGTAACAATGCCTACATAATTATTCCACAAAACAATGGGGGAGGTTTTTAATCACGTAGTGTCCCAAACCAGTATAATTTCTTAAAACAAAGTTTAAATGAAAACCTTCCTTGTAAAGCTTTAGAATTACTACAAAATATATTTTATAAAAATTATATGTTTGTACAACAAAACACGACGCATAATACGTGCAGAAAATACTCTCTTGTTTCCATTTATATTTTTTTCTGAAAAGCAGCTTCCAATTTTAAAAATTATACAAGAATATACGTCACTTAGAATAAAACTATAAGCCCGTTAATTTTGTGCGTGAAAAATGTATAAATATAACAAAGATTATATGATTTTTGATTTCGAGAAAGATAAAAAATAGACGCAAACGGCTACTTTTGTTGAAGTTGACGTGTTAAGTAGTAACCAAAAATTGCCTTACAATAAGCCACGACTAAAGCTTTAACCAATCAATATCTGAATCGATTAGAATGCAAGATAAGAAGTCATTCTTCGCAAAACAAAACTTTATACAGGAAAGTGTAGCAAAAATGATGAAAGCAAAAAGTTTCCCTAATTTTAGCATACTTATTCGTGACATTATCGTGATCATAAAAGTAACATGTCCTGGTTATTATGTCTACGAATTAGTTTCGTAATAGCTATCTGGATAACTGTGGATATAGTGAGTTTTGGAAAGAATATGTTGGCTTAAGTTACCGAGACTAGCACTAACTAGGTACAGTTTAGATATAGAATCTAAAAATGCAATCCAATGTAAATAATACAAACTCACTGACAGTGACGACCACTATAAAAAGAGACGAATAGGAAACATTCGAAAGCAGTTTTGATAACAGCGAGGATAAACAAACAGTAAGCGCCAAAAAGATTGACAAATATATAAGCATAAATGACTAATATATAGTGTTCGGCATATCTTAATAGAAGCCACAAAACGAATGAAAAACTGAAAGAAAGGCGCAATTCAATGTTTCTATAATTGGAAGATTCTTGCATGCGTTGAACAAATATTATAATTGTCAAAAATTGTAGAACTTTCTTTATTATATATACTTTTGTTGTTGTCGATAAAAAATATGTAATAATTAATTTTCGACCATTTCAAATACATACTTCACTTAATATATTACCAACACCCAATCCCCATAAACATTTAATTATAGGATTATATTTACATCATTTAGTTTAAACATGTTCAACAAAATGCACGGTGGAATGCAGAAAATGCCAATTATTACAAAGTAAATAATAAATAACAATCTCTCTCTCTATCTCAATATATATTATTACAATATCATGAAATGTAATTAGAAAGGTATGTCCCCAATTTGGAGCACATTGACGGCATATAATGTACAGCGTAATAATACGTTTGACATTATCTGAGAATGATTAAATAAATGTATACATATACATACATATGTATTAAGCGACGATCATTGAAATATTTTGCTGAAAAATATATCTACATGGTAAATTACAGATGACTATATAGATTAAAAAACATTAAATAAGAGCTAAAGAAATACTATAACCATTTTAATCTATAGACTGATATTAATAATTAATTATACCTTGCTCAATAAGCTCTTTGAGATTAGACTACTTTTAAAAAGCAGTGTGCCTTCTTAGCTCATATTAAATAAAACAGAGCTTACGATAGAGTAATTGCAATAGTAATTATAATCATGCTGTATCAGAGATGCTGCGAGCAACCTGCAATTTGTCACTTGATAAGCTCTCAACGTACGCGAATTAGACATATCAAACCCAGTTTGAACTATCCTGCTTTCTCAAATAAACAACGCACGGCCTAAGTATATTGCCTGTAATTAGAAAAATAGTTTACCTATACTATACCATGCATAATACAAATTATATGATATATAATATCACGTTTGAGATGTATATAGCGAAGGAAGCATGAAAATAACTAAAGCAAACTAGAAATGACATTGAAAAGTTATGTATATAAAACACTTTAGTTATACTAAATTTGGTCAAATATTATAAAATAATAATTATGAATTGACTATAATTTTTCATAGAATTGTATGAGATTTACATAACATAAATGAGGCAAAATAGATGATTTCTAAACATATCGTAAAACAAAATAATTCACAGAATTCATTAATAGCATATTATCAAGGATATAATTAATAATACTGTTTCTTTACATTATTAAACCAAGTGACCAGGGCAACATGGCATATATTTACCCGAACGAGACAAGCTATAGCACGCAGGATAGTATTACATGAATTTAAAACACATCCTGGGCTAGATATACATGCTAATACTTAATATACGGTAGTATAGGTGTGCTGTATAAAAGCAGTCTAGATTATCAGCAACATTCACTGTCGTGTAAAGTCAACAAAATGATCCCACTCGACCCGTTTAAACTCGAAATCATTAATCAATGCTCTGGTATGTGTTCAGATGTAAGTGTGAAATAGGGGACGTAATCGAATACTAGTATTTGGAGTTGGAAAGTGATCTACCATAATATGCGCATGTATATTTACAAAACAGACCTTCAAAATTCTCGGCCTATAGTATTTAGTTAGCCAGCCTGAAAGAAGCAATCAGTCAGAAGGAAATCATCCCTTTATTATAAATTTGGATTTTCACTAATATACTGCAATATATCATGTTCGATAAATATATTACAGTATACTAAAAGAAGCGTGTATATTGGGTACTATAAATGATCAACTTTAACAAAAGATCAGTGTAAAATAATATTAAATAATATTAAAATAATAATAAAGATTAGTGTAAAATAATTTTGTATCTCGCCGTAACCTACTTTGAACATTCTTTATTATAAAAAAACACATTACGATATATTCAAGTTCAAATATAGTTTCATCCACTAAATAATCAATAAATCATTAAACTCTGTCTTACAAAAAGACCATATAGTACACTGAATTTCAAGGCAAAACTCACAAGCAAAGGATCGAATAAATACGACGCGGGACTATCACCTATTATATTGATCAATGTACATAAAAACTACTTTTGACTGTATCCAATAAACCAAGATTACATTTAAAAAGAAAATCGAGCTAAAACATCTGTTTATATACACCAAAAATGTTTTTGAAGCAAATGTCTTTATTTCACAGACTTGAAACTAGAACGGCCAAGTGGGTATGTGTATATATATGTATATATAGGAGATGTCACTATATGACGAATATATTACGGTCCATCTTCTAGAAGAACTTCCAATGTCACTGCTGTAAGTCTATAGTCACAAATTCATGATCGAATACGAAAAAAGGGCAAAGTAGTAACTATAATGCTTGTGAAAGTGCGATGGGGACTTTCTCTCCGTCCAGAAGCAGTATAGCCTCCCCGGCCCCATTATCCTATCTAGGTATATAGGGTCACTTTGCGGCATTCGCAAACCACAATGTAAACAAGCGGGCATGCTTGCTATGGTCGGTAGTACATTATAGTTAGTGCATGCCTGTGCATATGTGTATGTATATATATTTATCTTTAAAGACCAACAGCAAACACTTTTATAATAGACTTTGTTCCCGGAGATAGGATGTATAGAAATGTGTCAAGAAATACCAGCATCATGCAGATCTTCAACGAAGTATATATATCTATAACCCAGCCTGGTAATAAGGGTGTACATACATAGCAGTCATGACGATGGCTTCTTCCTCAAATCCTCCCCTTGAAACTACCACAGTATTAAGAGAGCGTGAACGTAGACGTCCCGGTACTTGGTGTATATTTAGATTGTGTCCTGTATGACTGGCGTGCATTCATTACCCACCTATATATATAGTGTATAGCACAGATATATAATAATGTGTATTAAAGTTTGGTATGTAGCTTATAGCCATACAACCTGGGAAGTATTGATTGAAGTGCTATTAGGTGAGGATAGGTATATACGGATGGGTGGGAGATTCCAGAACCGACATGGCCACACATACAGGCTTGAAATGGGGATACAAGTCAGGGAAATGACACAGTAGATTGATCTTCATCTTCAGAACTACCTACCTACCTATATATGCATATTTCTCTCTACTACATGAAAGGCATGCCAGACGAGAAAGAAGGGAAAAACCTCAGTACTATATAGGTTATAATAAGCTAGGTAGGTGCACAGTGCAAAAGGTATCACAACCAAGAAGTCTCCAGTCTTGTTTGTGTGTAGCGACTATTATAATATCGAAATACAACTGTCCCCATTTTATTTTCTCGTTTTTAAATGGGCATTTAAACGATTCCCACAGAAAGGCATACATATTTTCTAACTATGCATTACGTGAATAAAGTTCGTAATTAAAGTCTCATGAAATTACATTTCTTTTCAAAATGAAACTGTTTAGAATTTGTTTGAGAAATTTCCTCTTCAAAAAGAAATAAAAGTAATTATTAGTTTACAAATTACAGATTTTATACATAGGTACGGCTAAATTTAACAAAAAACCGCAGGATTTCAAAATTTATCTTCCAAATAATGTTTTGTTAAAAAAAAACACAAAAACGTGACAAATTTTGAAAATCAAATCAAAATATCTTAAAACTAATTGAAAAACCTTGCTATAGGTAATCACACTCGCTTTGTCTCAAGTTTTAACTGTTTTCTATTTAAAAAATAAGAGAAACATATCCAATGAAAATCCAAAAATACCACCCACCAAGTCAAATGAACAAATAAAACAAGAAATACCTTTCGCAGTGTCTACCTACAAAAATAATTTTAATTAAGCGTTTGTTTGTATGTATAGTCATTGAGGCAAACAGTAGTTTTGAGACACCGAGATCACAATTAATACGAGTACCCACAAGCGGGAGTTACTAAACTGTTCGGTTACCTTTCCCACTGTCTCCACTAATTCCCCGAAATCAATCGATTAAAACAGATGAAACACCACGAGTGTACTGCTCTATTCATAGAATTGCAGAGGTCTTATTATAGATCTTTTCACCTTGCTTTTCTTTCTTGAACGAATCTAACAGCAAACCTATATAATACATAAGTATACCCCTTTTAGTCAGCGCCAGCATGTGTTCAAGAGTGACAATATGGCGAACAAGGTAATCCTTTGAGCAGACACAGACCTTGATATAGGAAATGTGAACTCCATTTACTCAGCAAAAGATTACAACGACTTGACTTAGAACTGTTCTCTATAATACATAAATAGGTAGAGAAATTGATCTTTTTGCACTTAATGAATTACTCCACTGTGTTGTTAGAAATTGCGTCACTCTTTTGGCGAACTATGTTAAAAAGAAACTGTTTATCGAAAGTTGGCAAGCTATAACAGTTTTGATTCAAAGTAAATGAGATGAATCCGCAATGTCTTAAAATACTTGTAAGCCAATCAGTTATATACGTGAAACAATTATTACTAACATATAAGCATTAAATTACAAACTTTAACCATTTGTATATATATTAACCGGAATTACAGCAACAATCTAATGATCTGCTCCTTAATGTTTTTATATTTTTAAGCATATACTTATTTGACAATGAGTTTGTCATATGAATAGATTATTTCCGGTACGAAAAAGAAATCCAAAGCTAATGCAATTGTCAGATAGTATTTAGTATTAAAAAATCAATAATATTAGTTCACACACAACAGTGCATTATTATTAGATGATACAAAATGTATACACTATATAAAAATAGCATAAAAGGGTTATTTTATATTTAATAAATAAATAAATAACATTTAATGACTACAATAACGTTAGTTCTCGAGGGCACCTTGTTTCATTTAGTCAACACAAGTTTAGCTTAGCTTAAATTAATGATTAGCTTTTTGTCTATTCAATCAGAGGTATTGAAAGAGGTATTTAGTCTACAACTGGCAATCAATTACTCTCTCAAAATCGATTGGCTCTTTCATCCTGAAATTGTTATTCTTCTAATTAATTATCAGCAGCAATACAAAAAGGATTAAAAGCATGGCCTTGTAGTATACCAATAATATCTATATCATAATAAATGGGAATTTCGTGGAACGTTGAATGTTCTCTATATAAGACATCCAAATACTATTACTACAAAGTTGATGTTTCTTATCATAAAGAATACGTCAAATTCTTTAAGATCATTAAAAAATGAGCCGACACAGTTATAGTTGGTAAGTTGGTATCCACTTTTGTATATATGTATAGTGCTAAAGTATTTGACGACTTATTGAAAAGTAACAAATATAGATCGCTCGGCTTTTGGTTCAGATCATGACGCATAACCAAATCCCGGCCTTCTACTCAAAGACACACATATAATATAGGTAGTGCATACTATTCAAGTTAAATGTGCAAAGTAATACAATATTTTGTGCATAAATGCCGCGATATTAAGTATATAGAACCGGAAGTCTAAGCTATAACACAATTATAAGGGTACACGGTTGAGAATGCTTAACACGCCGACCAGCGCGCGCATATCTATAACAACAAGACACACATTTTCTTCCACAAAGTTCTGGTGCGTGCTGTCGTTCGGATTATCGGAAATATACCTGTAGCAGCTATGCTATGTGCACAGTCATGAACCTATATACATGATAGTTGTTAGAGATGCACGAGGAATAGATTTTGCACAAAGACACCGATGGATGCATATATCTTCAAATGTTAATATTAAAATAATTACAAATAGAATAAAAAAATATAAAATGTTGACACTTGAAAAAAAAACATGAGAAATAAATACTAATACACATTATAGGTACTAAATTACAATATAAATTAGATGCTATTTAGCAAGTAGGGCATCTTATATTTGGTGTGGAAACCTCTATTTGTGGGTAATCAATAAAGATGATTGATTATTGGGAGTATCTAGATGCAGATAAAAATTGTTTAAATTTCCGATCAAAATGTTGATTATTTCCAGAAAAAGTAAATATCTCAATGGAAGTATATATATATATATGTATGTATCAATGTGTATATCTTTGAAGGGTTGATCAAAAAACGAAATGTCGACTATCGTTAATTGTCAAAAAAACGACACGACGGTAAAAATTAACCAAAATTTGTGTCATTTATTAGTTTTATAAAAATAGGTACAAAGAGTATTAATTTATCCATACATCTAGAGCAGCCTGTAAACTCGTTATAATCCCACGTATCGACTCACCTCAATGTCCAAGCCATAATACTACAATGTCTGACCACTACACGGCAAGTGCCGGGATTAAATCAGACTACTTAAATAGACTACCGAAAACATTTTGAATTGTAGCATAAACATACTTTGTGCAATACATTTAAAACAAAAAGCTCGGACCACTCAGAAACCTTGTTTTATCATGACTGATTGCCAATAATAAGGTGTTTGAATGATTGGTAGCTATAAGTCAATATCTTAAGCTTCACGCGTGAATTAGGCGAGGCAACACATCGGTATATAATCAACTTGGGACTTGCTGATTTAATAAAGTGCTCTATACTAAAGAATACAGAGATTTACGACAATTAGTATACTGTATTACAGTTGTGGAATTAAGCATCGCGTAATAATTTACTTATCAAAATAACACTGGCATTATATGGATTAAAACTGTTCTATACCGGTTACCTAAATAATATAACCATAAATATGGACAATGAAATGCATGTAAATACTAAATATGAATTATAAAATCGATTTTTTAAATTTATTTTTAAAGAAATATTCAATATTAAATTACGACAATTATTGTGATATTTTAGTTCACTATACTGACCGATTTATTGAAATTAGATGACTACCCCTGATCTCTGTCCCATATAGTACACTAGCAATAACTTCAATTATACCAGCTGCGCAAACGAACTACTCGTAAAACAGTCTTAAATGGATACTACAAAGTCAATAAATAGAATATATACACACCTACACATCCACATCGATACAAAGATGTAATCAGAATTGCTTTTGACCCGGTTAGAACACTACCTGAGTGAATCGAGATCTTTAGACAGCATTATTAATTTATTGTAATAAACAGAAAGACATATAAGTATGTACCCAAACAGCGTTATGAACATATGTATGAACAGGTAAGGCTCTGAGCGACCTTTATACAACCATTGTGTGTACCTATACATTATCCAGTGTATCGTATCGTTCATTATAATCACGCAGAATAACAGATACACCAGCTCAGCTATATTGCTGGTGTGTTAATTAACCCCAAAAAAGAAGAAGACCCCCTTCTACAATTTGAACAAAGTGATCGTCGCAGTAACTTGTGGACTACAATTAGTAGGAAGAAGGTCTGCACACGGCTTCGTCTGTAAAACTACAGAAATTCTGTATTAATTTACTGACAACCTATTTTTATCAAATTAGTAAATCATCCGAGAGACCTTTTCTATGCGTATATACGGAACACATTCTACGATTTGACACCTTCAGTACGTATACGCACTCAGCTCTTTGTACAAGTTCCTTCCTCACAAAACACACCCTTCACACGTTTATTCCAAACACGCCCAAACCAAACCGTCAAAATTCCAAGAAGAAGAAAAAAACTCAGCCGGTGCGCAAAAATATCCAAACTCCCTGTAGTGTGCTGTAATTAATACTGACATTTATGGACCCAATGTTTGTGCAAGGCAGATACAAGGATATAAGTCTCCAGTGATTCGCGTGATCGCCTCCATCTATATACACATACAAACACCTTAAAAGCACCGAGGACTACACCTGCCTTGCAGTCGAGAAAAAGAAAGCCACAAATTGTACAAAAGACTTGTTGTTGGCTAATCTTTTTCATAAAAACCAAATGGCATTATACAGAGTTGCCAGCTGATGTTTGGCAGATGAAATTCAAGTTAAATATGGGCAGCATCCAGATCGTGTATATAGATTCAAAACTAAAACTAAATTTCCTGATAATCTTAGTGTTAATGAAGATATTCCACTGAGCTAGAGTTGTCCACAACCAGTGCGGACAAATTCTAGAAACTTGGCCAGAGAAACATCGAGATTATATTCTATTTCTGTCTTTTTCCAGAAATCAAGACGACACCTTTTCTGATCGAACATGGTGCAAAGAAGACGTGAAATATACCCAGCTACCGGCTTCAAGACGTACACCACTATATTATGTAGGTACATAGCGCATTTTATATAAAAGCTAAAAATACAATAAAAAGGGTGACTAATAACTGCTGAATACCCGTCGCTTGTCCCATGCATGAACTACATGAATCATTACTATACAGGAAGTAACTACAAGCTTGTCGATAACAACACCGCTGCTCTATTGCAGTTTATACCTTCTAGAATACTAAACACACATTTTGAAGGCAAGTACCGCATTCACTGGCCTACATTTTGGAGAACAGATTTATTGCTCGTCGAGTATATAGTCTTTCCAGGATTGCAAATAATAAACCGGTTGAGCTTTTTATTAGAAAAGTTATCATTTAATTCACTTAGCGTGCGTGAGAATCAAAATGTCCCAATATTATCGCGACTAGTTTGGTGTTTATTTTTAAATTATATTTTCTCAAAGTCAAGATGACATTTACATTTCACTAGTGCCAAGTGTTTGAAAATGTAAAGCCTGATTTTTATGGCTCAATAATATGTAGTAATAAACTTTTATAAAAATGAGGGTCGTTAATGTATAAGGGCAAACCAGAGAAGGATTCAGCAGCTGTAAATCCATTTTAAATAATAACCACTTTAATGAGATAATTCTTAAATATTATACACTAAATGAAGACTATGTCGAAGTAAATTCTAGAAGAAGTGATCTCTTATTTGTTTGAATTGTTAGTCAGTATATAAAACTATACAATACACCGTTTAAAACATTTCAACATCGCTTCAGTTTGTAGAAACCATTCACTGTAAAAATTAATTAGTTAATAGGTATTGTTGATTGCACAAAGAATTAGCAACGGTGTATTATACTACGAGTGATAGTACCATCGCGTGTGTATTGTCTGAGTAACGCTGAAAGTCTACATTGTAGGTATCTATATTACTTCTCCATTTTAAAAGCATCACTGAAAGGGGGGTGCCGCACACTGCACACTTTTGTATTAATAATAGTTTGAGCATAACTTACTTACTTACTTTCCAGTTATAATTAACGGTCCTTGGCAGTATCAAACAAAACTATACGAGACAAAACGATGAACATTCAACAGACTGTGTTTCGTCTAAAAAAATGATTAGGTGTGATTTCCCGATAAATAGGCTTCTCCTTGCTTAACAAACATTTACAGACATACAATATGGACAATATTTACTCTGATAAACAAGCTGAGTGTGGTCATCAACTGAATTTTACAAACTTATTATAATGTGTTTATAACGAACTCTTAATTCGTCGTCTCAACACAGCTAAAAGGAATGTTTTCAATAAACGACACTTACATTGCTTTCAGATTATTAGAAAACAAAAATAAATGCTTTTGGTTCTACTCTATATTCAATAATTAATATATTTGATCCAAAATGCAGTAAGATATAAAATAACTTCTCTTAAAGTTTACTTATCAAATAACCACATTTATTTGTCAAAAAGTTTGTAAGAATTTTTCCTTTTAATATGAAACATGTATAGTTGATTTGACATTAACAAGTTTTCTTCATTTTAATGAAGATTATTTATAAATTCCAATATACATTGTAGTAAACATTGTAGTAAATATCGATTGAAATACATTCGTAGTTGACTTTTTTTAGCAATAAACGAGTATATGAAACTACCAAAAATAATCAATAAACGAAAAAATTAAACGACAAAGATGAAGACATCATATGTCAGGTTATTGCATTTGAAGACTAAAATTGCTTTATACGCATTTTTTTTAATGAAACAGCATATTTGACGAAAAATCAGCCTTCAAAATTCAGTCATGTTCATGTATTAATAATAACGACACGAAAAGTATCTCTAAAAATAGTAACAAAAATACTGCATTTTCAACTGCTGTACACTATGTAGCCTATAAATTGACGGAATATGTGGACTCAGGCATCACACTTTGTCACTTTAATCCAGACATACTTATAAACTAGCTACCTCACGCAAGTAAGTTAATGCAGCATAGTTCTGCTTCTTCTCTCTCATACACGTCACCATTTTTTTGCGCGTTTAAAAGAATCTAATATTGCATTATTCACATTGGGCGAAGTAATTGAAACTCATTCATGTAAGAAAATAAAACTTATTAATGCAAAAAAGTTAATGAATTAAACAGAGCATTCATTATATTGTGTATATTACGAAAAATCTTTCCATATTTTTTCTGCTATAGGACTACTTGTCTCTAACTACAGAAGTTTTTTACAGTTCGATTTTCAAAACTCTCACCTCCGGAAGATTTCATTGAGGTGCTTGTTGCTCCTTGCCTGTGCCACAAACCGACAGTCCTCAATCAGCATCGTGACCACATCGAGAAGTCCCTCTAGATAACAATCCGATTGAGGGTCTCGCAATTGGCGCTCCAACTCGGACAGTCGCGTTTCTATGGACGCTGTCTGGGCTTGTTGCTGCTGGCAACCGGCGTCATTGTTGTTATTCCCAGCCGGATCGTCTGTGATTGGTCAATTGAAAACGGCGATCATGTACTAGAGTTATCGATTCTGTTTAATGAATCAGGCTATTTTCTAATCGATATTATAATAAAGATAAAAGTAGAATCGGGGCGAAACAGAATAAAAACAATCACCCTACTTGACTCCTTATATAAACATGAATAGCTTTCATTCATATTAATATAAAAAAGTTGTATCTTTATATATTTCATAAAAATATAAGTAAATAAAAGCGCGCGTATCCAATTTTTAAATAATTTCAAATAGTAAAGCTTTTATCTTTGAGAAAAATACAAAATATATGCACACCTTTAAAATATAATTGTTATATTTTTTCTGAATAGTAGACTCACTGTAAGTTTTACATTTTCTACCGATAAAACAATCCATAAAAAGATGTTTGACATTCACTATATCATTTGCATTATCAAAGAATGGCATAGTATACACATGTACACCAAAGAATTGCCTCACCTCTGTGATTCATGCTAGCTCCATTCTGATTGGCTGCATTCTCGTTGATCGGCATCTTCCTCTCTCCACCAGTCAAATTGTCATAAACTATGCTCATACACTCGTGCTCTATCCACACAGCTCTCGACTCACAGAAATCAATAATATAGTCCAAATAGTCATTGGCAACATCCAATTAGATGCATTTGGCAGAAGAATCAATTTCAAACGCGTTTACAAGAACCTTAAAAATATGAAAACAAATAAGAATAAGCCATAATAATATTTGGAGTTCAATAAAAAATACACACATACAATTTCGACCTTGGTAGAATGTATAAACTAATAAATAAATCAAATACATTGGTTCTATACTGAAGTTAGTGAGATACTCACGACACTGTGCTGTGGTGTGATGCCAATTAAATGTTTTGAACAATAAATCGGAATTTCAAATACACATAGTAAATATATCGTGCTGCATAATAAATAATAATATCAATCAATAAGAAATTCATTTTTTGATTTATATACATACTTTTTGTTTCTGTTTATATTTTAGAATCTACAGTAAGCAATAACATTAGTATATGATATAGCATGCATACCATAATTAATATGAGCTATATATGGTTATCTTAATTAATAACAAAATTTTAATAGTTTTATCAAAATTATATATAAATTGAACCAAATACAGGTTTATTCATAAGCTTCACAACTAGTATACACAAATAAAACTATAAGATAATGCAGTACAATCATCAAGTTAAGAAAAAGAGCATCAGCAATTATATTGAGAGATGCTAGCAGCTCTAGTTATTAATACTAAGGAGAATAGGCTTATTTTTGACCACTGATTAAATCAGACTAGAACACATTAAAAAGCTTATTATGGGATCAGCATAATTGCTAAGTGCTAAGGAACAAAATGCATTTAAGACGAATTTTTAAAGGTTTCTACATATTTTTTAAAATGGGTCAATTTCAAGGCAGTGTTTTTCTTAATACTTATTATTTTGGTCAGCCTTATTAATTGATATAGACGTTTTATTGGGAAATACATTTTCTGCATAAATTTGACTTTTTTAAAGAATTGCTGGAATTTTTATCAATAAAAGCAGTACAACAATCTTACCTAACAGTATGTAACAAAATTAATGTGAAGATTCAAAGTAAAAATAGACAGAAAAACATACAAGATTAAACCAAATTGTTAGTATTTTGAAATGAAATAGACAATTTTGATG
>JAYRBW010098092.1:0-20019 GCA_036023295.1 Invenusta paracnida | reverse complement strand
AATGGTCCCTGTTGATCAATACCTTTTGATTTATTAAGAAAATGATCAAACTCTTGAATATCGCCATTGCTATCGCTTATAATACCGAGAATGCCGCATTGAACAGTAGCGGCAACTGTTTGACTGTACACTTGCCTCGCGGAGTACGCAAAGGTGGTCATCCTGACAGCCGACCCGATGTGCCCGAGGAATCGGAGAACCTAATCCACTGTCTTCAGGGGTGTTGGCTTACGCCGGTCTGAATGATGGTGCTTGGAGGATGCATACCGCCTTGTCTGTACTGGCTCGAGCACCATCCTGGGTGATCTTATTTTTCTGACCGTCTAAATTCTTTTAACAGATAGTGAACCCGGAATAGTGGCAGACTTCGACGGGTTTCCCTAAAAGTACCATTGACAACTATAAATATAAAACTATGAACCAGGTTTAATTATGCGATATTTCATTATATTTATAACTATAATTTTATGAAATATGTGTATTTTCTAATGTTTTCAAAACATTAAACTAGATTTTGAATGAGTAACAATGCATGCAAATAATATGTGTTTTGAAGCTATGGACTAATGGATTAATGATTATACAAATACTATCCACGTATAACTATTAACTATATTAACTCACTAGATCCTTCATTTAAATAGATCAAATTTCCTTCCAAACGGCGATTCGTACCACAAATACCAGTGTAATTTTCTATGCATTCTGGGTCAATGATAGCAGTATTATACGTATTTTCAGACTTTACTTTTATCAATTTCAACACGTTTTGGGATCCATTTAAAATTTTGTTATTGAAAATAACTGAAATATTTAAGAAAAATAATGTTTTAATTCGTCTACACGAGCACATTTTTTTGACGTTCGTTGAGCTTGTTCGAAGAAAATGTGTGTCTACACGATAAGAATGGTACGACGAATTAAATATAATTATGTTTTCTAATTAGTTAGTAATTATAGTAATGTATCCTAATTTGAATTACAAGTAGTAACATCTGTAATAATAAATTATCAATATGCATAAAAATGCGATCTACTACATAATATTCACATTAATTTATTTCCTGAATAGTTTGTTTGCTACATACGTACATGTCTCCCGTATTTTCAAAGCATATAATGGTAACTATTGACATTCATTGAACTATTATTGTGTATCTAGAACCCCATTTAATTTGCATATTTATATTTACCGTATGAGAAGCTATCTATCAATGTAGGCTTCATTGAGATGTAGAAAACATGCTCCTCCTCACTTGAGTCATGTTCCATCTGTGCTCGATACACGACTTTAGATGTATATGTTAAATCGAGTGTGTTTGAAGTATTATGTAGCACTGAGTGAAACACCACACTACATCGTTACGTAACACAGTCTCCACTCGCACCCCCATGGACTGATCCATATTTCATCTTTGGCCAACAAAATTACACCTTTTCTTTTATTAACACTTGATTTTGTGACTCTCTTTTCATGAGTGTCATCGAATTTCCCTGGACACCCTTTTCAATGGAATACTATAATCTTGGGATGAGCTATTTTGTCAATGTTTGAGCTATACATAGTTTTACCGAGCTTCACAATATTCAGTAATAATAATAAAGTAAAAGGTTACTATTCCGATCTATATAGAGGACATAGCATTTAGCCTATTTTATTAGCTGTCTGTTTAAACGAAAACTTGCTTTATAAAACTATGAAACTAGAATATTGTTCGTTAAAACGCAATCAATGAAAACTGAGTTTTGTTACATTATAATATAATATGAAACACATTTGATATCAGATTTATCTCGCAAACTAAATCGTCTAACTGTCTTAATCTTCTAATAATATAATTTTTCTGATCAATGTATACCTATGCTTTACTAATAACTCACTGGTCAACATAAATTGTGTATGTCTAATGAAAACTTGTAGTTAAGGTGTTTTCTTAGATCATATCCACAAATTCAGATTAGTCAAAAAAGTATTAAATATGTGTCATCTTGATTTGATGTAGCGGTTTATGATACAACTCATTTTGATGTGCACAAAACACAACTCGATTCCCACTTATCAAAATTTTCCCTCTAGCTTAAAAAGATCCCGGCATTAATTATTCTAAAATAAAATAAAACATTGCTTTGCTTTTCAAATTGGTAGAAACATAATTGACATATTCATACATTTATACATACTGTATATTCCTCATCTCATATAAATGTAGCGAAATAATTTTACAAAATATATTTCAAAATTGATACTTAATCGTACATTTGCAGTCTATTAATATAGAGAAATATCCGCATGCGTTTTCTGATAAAGAGAAAGAAAAGCCAGGAGCCATTTGAACTCATATATGCGAATATAATCAAGAATTTAAAATATTGTTGCGAGTGTGTTTAAAACTGTTTTTATAGCCACATATGAGACGATTATACTCAATAACCATAGACTTCCAGAACACATAAATGATCTAGATGTCCACGTCAATGATGTACTTACGATTATGTATATTACTTTTTTGACACGGAATTTGAATACGACATTTTCTAGTATATCATTTATCCGTTTCTTCGTCTAACTTTAGATATATACCAGGGCACTACATGGAAACTATATTTTATTTATAACTACTTTAGTTCTCTAATTTTTCTAAATTTTTCTAAACTCCGAAAAGTTCCAAAAATTATTTAGAGAAAATACCTTTCTCCAATTTCTTTTCTCTAACATTTTGAAGAAAGTTTCCTAGTCTTAAAACATGTCTATACCAAAAGTTTCCTAATGGTTCCATATTAAACTAAGTGCTTCCTTAAAATGCTGTAGGTAGCTTATTTCATAATGTTTGTTAAACGTTCCATCAAGCTATGGAATGGAGTTGTAGAGATGGCATCATTGTACCGGCTTGACTCCGACACCTTTGGAGGACTTTGAATTTGAAACTTTTATCAAGCTTTAGTAGTACTTTTGAGGACTTTGAGGCAATTGTAGAAATGAGTTTGGAAACTCTTAATAAACGTTTATGGGATATATAGAAAACCGTTTTAGAGCATTTTGGAGCTTGAAGTACTACTAGCAATATTTTAGAAAACTGTTTATAAATATATGAATCTATGAACATTATTATATATTATATTTTATATTACTATAATAGTATTGAACAAATTCAAATATTTTAGGAATTACATCTTTTGTAAATTTTTAATGGACCTTTCAGGAGAATTTAAGCAAATATTTAAAAGCTTATAGAACTTTATCAAACTTGTTCGAACTGTTATCGGCAATTAATAAATCTTCTATAAATCTTATACGAAACATTTAGGAACTTAGGGGAGTTTTAGGTGTCATTATAGAACGTAATGGCAGACCAAATGGGTGTAAAAATACCGTATTTAAATAACTTTTAAATCATAATAATAATATAAAATTTAATATACTGTCAAAATACTCACCTACATTATACCTTAGGTTTAGTTTCTGATAAAAGTTATGATCGTAAATATTAATGCATTTTATCGTGTTTGTGGTTTTATTGTAAATTTGCACACAATATTGTCGTTGGTTTGGATCACTTATCCAATATAATATAGGATATCTAAATATATAATAAACTTGGGGAAAACGGCTTGCATCTGAAAAGGAAGTATGAAAATATTCATATCATGCATTGTACAATAAGTAGCAACTCTAGAGGCTTATTGTAGCTTTAAACGTAGAATACAACCTATTAAAAGATACTATTTTTCTCAATATACCATAATATCATAAATAATATAAAAAATTATTTTACCAGTACTAATACCACCATTTGTTTTTCAATTCAGAACGTTTAAAAAACAGCATCTATAATAATGTATTCTCAATAATATTTATAATACATTTAAAAGTCTATTTAATGGAATTTATTGGATTCCAGGATTATTTTGAGCTATAAATACAATATTATAAATGTTTATCAATAACAATTTCTATTTTTTTCAATTTCTCTGACTTACATTCAATTATATTCACTATCTAACTGTTTACTGCTTAATTTTATGATTGGTTCAATACTAATCGTCTGAAATTAAACCCAAACAAAACAAAGTGGTTTATCCTCTTCCTTGGCTTTGTTAGTTTTTTCATTTCCTTCCGTTCCGATATATTCTGGTGTCCACTGAATGGTGATCTTGACCTCTCTAACAATCTTCTAGATAATAACTCTAATAATGTTTGCCCTTCTGCCTCCTGCCGAGTTTTCGACTCTTCAGCATCCTCACCGTTGCTTGACTGTCAGCATATATCTTAGCGTTTCTTTGTATTTCTTCCTTATATAACATACAGCGCCAGTTTTAGTATTCTTGTTAGAAAGATACAACTTAGAAGTATCTAGTACATGAAATGGAAGCCCTAAATGAACTTCTGTAGGTAAAAGGGGAGTGTTATCGATGTCATTACTGGTAATGACACTTACTTTAGCGCCTGTATCACAGATAACGTTAATACGCTAATGGTTTAATAAATCAGTATGTGTTACTTCCCTATGAGATTTACTAAAACGATTAATGTAGAATCATTCGGTATATGATCAGAATCTTTTAGATTAACAGTCTTACCGCTACTGATCTGCACACTTTCGTATAGTGACCAAGCTTGTCACAGTTTCTTCATGAAGATTTGGCGGGGCAAGTGTCCCTCCCTGTATTTTAGGGAATAGCTTCCACCAATGCATACAGGAAGTTCTTTGGTCAAAGTATATTGAGCATTACATATTGACAGAGTTAAAGTAATTTTTACAGCACGACAAACAGAGACAGCAAATGTATTAGTGATATGTCCTATTTGTTATAAAAAATGAAATAGTTTTTTTATAGGTGAATTAGATAAAACACTTACACTTGGTGTGTTAAAAACACATACAAATCGAAAGTTTAAGTAAGATGTACGGAACTCGTTACTCCTTTAGTGGTATAAGAGTATACTTCTCTAGTATTTAAGAGTTTCAGCAACATTTAGAAAACTTTAAAAAATCTAACTTTCTAAATCTAGCTAATCATGTAGCAGTTTAGAGATCTTTGTTCAATGTTTTTTGAGTGTAAGGAAATCATATAGATAAAAATAAAATCTTTGAGCAAGTATGGATAAACGTAATGTTTTATCCCAGCTGTCTATTTTAACTCTGTCGCCTTAAATAAAAAATTCTACAGCTACATATATATAATAATCTATCCTAGCACGATTAAATTTTCGATTGCGTCAAAACAACAAAAAATTATTTTATTTTACACAATGTATAAAAATTGCAGCCTATCAATTAAAAAATATTGTGGTATCTCAATACCTGTGGGATAAGATATTTTCCTAATCCCTGTGTATCAAAAGGTCTTCTTTAGATAAAATAAATGAATAAAGGAGCACCACACTATTCTCGTGCTAAATGGCTAAATCCAAATCGGTCTCTCAAATGTCGTCGGAAGAAATACTTTACATATTATTTAAATCAGTGATATTTGGTAGATATACGGGACGATATTAATTTGTGCAAAACATCACCCGTTTTTACTACTAATTAAATTCATGGTGAAAATGCATACTTTATTTTATAGACCTTAACGTTTACATCAACCTCCTTCAAAAAGGACATTGTAACATGATGTAGCCAAACTTTTGATTGCCAAAGGGGTGCTGAGTTAACTGGAGAGGGGCGTTTACATTTTAAAAGTTGTGTGTGCCGGCAAAGATATATTAATGGCGTGAAAGCAGGAGAACTATTCATATAGATAACGTGATATCCACCTCACCCTACTACTTTATATGTATATATACTTCCGCTACATTTAACATGTTTTTATTTATACTATGCTACTGAAGTATATAAAACTCTTCATATTTGTTTTCGTATATAATTGTTTATATTAATGACATTAAAGCAGTAGGTATATTTTTTAGATGGTTATGTGATAATATTATTCCATCGATAACAAAAATATAGAATCAGGGAGAGATAGTCGGGCTTTAAAAAACGAATTTTAAATATAAAGAGAAGAGGTAAAACGTATTGGAGAAAAGGTCAAATAGGTACACAATGCTTATTCATCTTGGTCCTTATTTCACATTGACATTTGAAAACTAAATAAGTTTTTTGTTAATAATAATTATCCCCAACAAATGCTCAATACTATTCTTTCGTTTTGTTTAAATTATAAGTTTTACTTTTATAAATTTAAATCATCTTACTTCTGCTACTAAATGTAATGCTTCTTATTGTATCATTACATTCGTAGGTTACACATCTACTTATTCATTTTAATAGGCTTCTAACTATAAAAAAAATGGACAATTTGCCTTTAAAACTTACAATATAATTCAATATTTTTCCTATAAGGACAAATAAAACCAGCTGATCTTCAATCCAAAGTGATCTATTAATGCTTTTGTGTGAATGACTCACAAGTGATCTATATAGGTCGAACTGATCGTCACTTTGGAATAAGACAACCTGAACATATCAAATCTGTCCTGTCCAGTCAACATTCATATCTCTCCTTTAACTCATGTAACATTTATCTTAATTTTAAAATTCTAAACTCTAAACTCTACACAAGATAATTTAGCACTGTCCATAAAAGAAGCGTTATATACATGAAACATTTTAAGAAACACTTAATCTTTATGGAGATTCTTACTTTCTTTGTGTTTCTAAATAAGTGTTTTGTCTGTGGTCTCTTCCGTCTACCTTTTTAGTGTTAATCTAGTGTCTTAAAATTGGTTTCCTTGTGTATCTCTTCTCATTATTTTAGTTACATTTATTTACATCTATCGCTCACTTTTTATATATATCTGTGCCTGATGATGTATCCTGATGATTCGAAACATGTCATTTGTTAGTTATACATAGTAAATTATGTTATATTCCAAAACGTTTTGCTTCTCCTATTTATAATTAAAATTCGATCAATACATAATTTACATATTATTCAAAATTGGAAAAAACAACAAAATAAGTGCAACTATTACCATTTCTTTAAATTCCCACATATCTATTTTTTCTATAAAATACCGCCTTCGGTTTGGTTCTAATGTTCCAGTACCATGTCTATCCATTGTTTATCTAAAGTAAGAATGGCTCGTTGATCATGTTGATCAAGTCAAGGATTCCTATATAGTAAAGGGATGGGACACTCATCTTCGCAACCCAAATTAAGCATACGTTAGTGGTGTCACCGTTAAAACTTGGGTATTATATAAATCACAATAGCTAGGTTTGTGGAGGTATTCTAAATATCCAAGGGTCTCTATATATTATTATGCAGTGGCTATATCGATCCATATTTAGATGAGTAATAATACTTGTTGATCGCAAGGACTTTACACATTTATATATGGTCACACAAGCATGACTTTTCACTTTATTGCTTTAAACATGCCTTCAGTGTGTTGTGCTGTTGGCTGCAAATCGTTTTATAAAAGTAACTTGAATTCATAATCTCCTGATATATCGAGTCATAGTTTTCCAAAAAAATGAACGATTTAAGGATTGGTACCGGCGAGTTCGTAGAGACGATGGAAAATTTACCAAAGAAAAAGCCAAGAAAGCGAAACTCTGTTCATTACATTTTTCTCCAGAAAATTTTGTAACTGAGTCAAAAGATTCAAATCCAGGAATAAAACGCTCCAAAGGGGATAAAATCCTTTCTCGAAGGTAAGATTTAGAATAATATATCATGTTATATATTTAATCTATTAAACAAATATTCCGATTTCCATTTGTTTTAAGACTTATTTAAAACTTTTGTTCTAAAAGAAGACGGAAATTCTTAGTTAAATTCTAAAATATTTATACATATATAATAAATTGTATAATATTATGCATACATGAAGAAAAGTGAAAATTGTTAGCTAAATATTTGAAAATACTTAAATACTATTAATGCATTACCTAATTAATTGCTATTAATTAATATAAGTTTACTAGTAAAATTTATGGTAATATATTCCTATTATTAATTATGGTATTAATAAAATTATTAATTTGTTAATAATCACGACTCAGAATCGCTAACCATCCCACAGTGCTAAAGAAATTGAGTGCAAAATTATATAAATATCACTTATTGAAAACATTTAAACGAAAACAAGACGGAAAATTGTTAATACAAATTGAAAGTTACGCTTTTTTGTAATTTAAATATATGTTATAAAAAGTTTATTGATTTCAAATATTGTTTCGTTTTAGAAAGCTGAAGAAGGATGTCATTCCAAGTATCTTCCCAGGACTTCACAGTCGATTTTCTTTTCAAGCAATCAGTCGCAGGTCCGAGAAATTATCCGCAACTGAACGAAGAGCAGCAGAAGCTCTACAATTGAAGGTAAGTCGTCTGATTTTCTTGAAACAAATAAGCTAAACAATTTCGATGACTTTTTTAGTCGCGTCAAACAAGAAATCTATTCCTCTGACTTTTTATTACTCGATTGGCCTCTTTTATTTTTTATTGTTGAAAAAGAAGTGCAAATATAAAATATTTCTCTCTCAATTAAAGTCAATGATGATTTTTCCATAAAATTCATTTACGGGGCAATAAAGTCTCATTCAAAAATTATTCAGACTTGCTATCAGAAAAAAATAGCTCCGATGAGTCAATTCTTAAATATACTGTCACGTCCAAAAATCTGGCTGGATAACCCTCCAGATGTAGACAATTTAATCTGCACTCAAAAATGTCTTGAAGCTGAGGTAAGTGTTGTGAAGAGAGGGGAGATGACAATGCATCTCGGCGTTATCGATTTTTGGCTGAACAATTATTTCTATAAAAAATGAAACAAAATGGACGTCGTTATTCTTCCGATGTATTAGTTTTTTCTTATCTCGTTAATGCGGCAGGTCCAGCAGCTTATAGAACTCTTCAAGACCAACAGATAATCTGTTTGCCTAGCTGCAAGCGTCTAAAATATAGACTTTTGGCCCATTGGAAACCTGAGGTCAATGAGCCTGCAAAACAATACCTTTGCGTTAGATCATCAAAGTTAAATGAGTACGAGAAGCATTGCCTACTGATAGCTGACGAAATCATGTTTCAAAAAGAGTTCAGTTAGTTGGTGGAGAAATTTTTGGGTTAGCTCCAGATACGCAAAAACCAGCTTCAACTGTTTTATGCTTTATTGTTAAGTCTATTTGAAACAAATGTCAGGATGTTATTGGCCTCTATCCATCAGACCACATTTCATGAAACGAAACAAAACTAATCGGTTACATTTTTGGCAATTTTACATCTCATTATTCGTTTCAATTACCATAGTAACTGTTTTAACTAACCATATTTTTCCTGAAGTTTCTTTTTCAGATTACGATTGTCGGTAATAATATACTTATACACACTAAGCAACACCCTTGAGAACACGAAAACAGTCTTTTTTGGGACTACCACTTTTTGATTGATACCATATTCATTACACTTCTATTGTACCTTGTTTCCTTTTTTTCTTTATATTATAAAAGCAAACATTGTATTGCTTATTTGATAATAGATAAATACAATTTGAAAAACGTAATTTATTCTGTATTTATAAAAAAATTACTCGAAAAAGATTTGCTGATATGTTTATTTTGTTAAGAAATTAAGAAAACTACCCTTAACTTAGTTAGCTTACAAGTTGAGCGCGGTGATAAAACTAACATATTTGGCTGGAAACTAGTGTCTGATCCCGTTACTATATATAGGAATCCTTGATAAAGTTTACAATTTTGAATATATTTACATTATAATTAAAACCACTTTAATTCATTGTAATCTGTCGAATATTTAAAATTGTGGAGGGTGCTAACATTTCCCGAATTTATTCACTAAGCCATTTTAACAAGCACCTAATATGTAAAATATATTTTAAGGTGTTTAAAAACTTTTAATTATGTTATTATTTTAGTAAGTTGCATAAAAGTTCGGTATGGCCATGCAAAATATAAATCACTTCAAATTCATGTAATACAAATTGGAAAAAGTAAAATGTTACTTTTAATGACGTCATTATTGCACTGTTCTCCTTCTCGTTTCCTTAAGCGTAATACACTTTTTGTTAATGTTTTTTTCCACAAATATTCGCACTTTTCTTTGAAACAGAAGTCTGAAAAACGATAAAAATAAGAGGAATTGTGAAAATGTTTTACAATTTGGTGAAATAAATGTTTTGAATTTATGACGTGCTCGTTTTCGACGTTGAATTAATTTAATTTAAAGTTTTATATCTTAGTAAGGTCCAGTATCAAGGTACTATTGTATGCGCAATTAAATATTTCCTTTTGGCATTTTTCCACTTGATTATATAATAATCAAGGCTAAATCTGAATTCACTACCTATCAGACAATAATAAGAATAAGTCATTAGGTTTACGAATTATATTGTATTTAATAGTTTTAATATTTACACTACCTAACTGAAATAAAATGTACTGATAGCTAGTGAATTCTGGTTCACCCTGTAGTTAGTTTCATTTCAAATGTTACTTAAGTGGTTTTAAGTCTATTTACTATTTAATAGACACAGATTATATTGCCAATTTAAAAAAAACATCATAAAAATGAATATCTTTCAGACAAACATGTCCATTGAACTAAATTAACAATATTACTAAAATACTTGCATATGATTTTTTGAGTGATTATTTTATTTTTAGATACCATATACACACATATATTATATACATTGAAGACAGGTGCACCAAAGGCGGCCTTCAACTTAATTTTCAAAAAGCCAAAATAATGTACATTAAGTTCAAACAAGATACCCTCCAATCATCAATAACTTTAACCTTGTCTCTTCGTTCCAAATATTGAGCGTAAAACTTAATGATAAACTCACATTATGGGATGATCACACATCACTCGTTATCCCTAACGCCCTATACGAATCTTAAAACTTTCCTTATCCAAAAGTGATCTCATTATTATCTACAAAGCCTTAATCAGATCCTGTTTATCTAAAGTTTAACAATAAAGCATCTATACTGCAATTGTATTATATAAGCAATACTATCGCCCTTTAAACAGTTGTGATGCACCCGGTGTGTATTGAGGCTTTCTCAACGTGTCCAGACGCGCTCGATATAAAGCCCTCACATTTTACAATAAACATGTTTGCGTTTTATAAAATGTTATTCATTATTTATGTTATTTCTTTAAAAAAATTATAATTTTATTACACAGCCATTGACTCTATTTATTAAAATACGATGTCTAAGATTTTATCATATTTTAGATGTTATTTTTCCAAAGTGTGAAACAAATTTGAAAAACAAGATACATATACACGCACACCAACATTGCATAAAATTGTATACAATTCGTATGAATGACATTTAAAATGTTTCTAGACTCGCAATATGGGATCAGTGGTTTGTAAAGTAGAAATCTGAACTAAAATAGATGCCGAGGTCTTTAATTTCAGATACACAATCAATGAGTGATACATTTTTGTAAAAGGAGATTACATTTATAGAAATATTATTTCCAAAAGAGAGTGCAAGTGCAATTGGTCGCGCTATAGTAAGCTCCCACGTCCGGGACCAGGAGCAAAGTTGGAGAGGGTTTGGGTAAGAGTCGTGTCAGTATTTTTACTATAGGCAAAATGTTTAGTGTCATTAGCAGCGTAGATTGAGACGGAAACATTGTTTGTAAGAGTGATAGTCACATCATTAATTTAGATGAGAAATAGGGTGAGACGAAGAATTGAGCCGGAATGCCAGTGGTGACGTCACATATATCGGAGAGACTATTACAGACGTAAATTTGTTGAGTTCTCTCCAAGACGAAATTCTGTGTCCAAGAGTAATTGTTCAAAACAGTTTGTATACCCTATGAGCTTAAAGAGGAGCTTTTTTGTGGTCAAAAGTGGAATATAAGGCTTTGGCGTATTCGATTTAGATATAGTCAACTAACGCGTTTGTTGGGATTTATGACGCTGCACCAGTTTGTGTGTATGTGTGTGTGTAGGTCGACTGCGTATTATGCCAAGGTGGCATCAGCGTACGCATCCACTGACTCGGGACACTCATAAAAGACGTCTATAGGGGGGGTTGAACCACCGAAGATCTTGACTCTCTTGCTGGTAGTAGCTGGGTATCTTTAGAACCAGTGAAGCAAGTCTTCTGGTTCCATGCCACATATTTTACATGTTTCATCTTCTTCTATGATCTTAGCACGGTAAGCTTGTAAGCTGATACAGTGACCTGTCTTAAGTTGAGCTAATCTGACTTGTCTTTTTCTAGTTTCCAGATCTTTTTTTCCTTCTTAGCGTATGTTAATGTGATGAGGGGATGAGTGGATTTATTATCAGTGATGGATCTCTTCACTGTGTTAGCTGCGGCTTCCCAGGATATAGAGTTGGAGAAACTCAGGCTGGTGTTGTTGGACGCTTCTTTGGCCGTTTCGTCGGCCGCCTCGTTACCTAAATATTAACATGGCTAGGCACCCACTGGAGGGCGATCTGGTTGGGGTATTCATTCAGTCTTTCTCTTGTTTTATCAGCCATCACTGACTGTTTATCGTTTGGTGAGCTAATGGCTAAAAGGGACGCATGGCTGTCTGAGCATATGAGGCACTCAGGTTTTCCCTATTATATCGGGTGACATCGGGTCACCCATGGTGATGATGGCCGCACACCCTCCTTCTGTAATCCCCTCTTTGGCTGAACCATCTGTGTAGACTATCATGTCTTTGTTGTGGCCTCGTATCGTATTGATCGCGTCATCGAGCAGCACCTCTTTTCTAGTGGATTTATCTGAGTGATTCAGCAGATAAATGTGGCATTTCCAATTCTTGACATATACCCAGTTCCACGGAACAGATTTAAGTATGTCTAGCTTCTGGATCTCAATGTTAATGAGGTTAACTGGAAAATCAATTTTTTGGAAGATGTTGGTCGCCATATCTCTTAGACTGCTGCGGATTTTGAATCTGTGTTTGACGCTTTTGTTGATAGTGACGCTTCTAGGGTTGTTGGTGACACATTTGGATCTGAGGAAGCCCTTGGCAATGTTACGTCTAAAGATGGTGTTCAGGGTGTTGACCTTCGCTTCCCTTCAATTGGAGTTGTCTTCAATTGGCCTGTAATCGCTCTTAAAGCTTTGTTTTGCATATGTTCTAGTGAGTCTAGATTAGATTTTTATAACCAGGGTTGCTATTCAGGAGTGCCATAGTTGAAGTTGCTTAGGATGCACGCTGTGTAGATCTTCTTACACGTATCCTGTTTCCAACCCAAATCCTTGTTGCATGTGCAGTACATAATTTTCATATTCGAATTGTATTTTTGGATGATTTTATTGACATGCTGAGAGAAGGAGAGAGTCCTGTCATAGGTAATGCCGAGAAAGACAGAGTTCGGGTTGAATTTTAGTTTGACATACTTGATCTTTATTTCCGGTTCCCATTTAGCTTCGTTAGTATCCGAAGAGAAGAAGGATACTTCGCATTTTCCGATGTTGAAGGGCATTTTTCTTCTTCACTCCATTTGGCAACAGCGTTGACGCCTTTTTTTACTATTTCCGCAGCTAGGCTTTTGTTGTGTGATGTTTTCCAGATAGCTCCATCTTCGGCGAATAGGCTTACCGAGAGTTCTTTGGGAATGTTGACCCTGAGTGGATCGATGAAAAATAAGAAGAGTATTGGATAGAGGCCCGCTCCTTGGTGTAGACCACAGAGTAATGAGTTATCTAGTTATCCACTATCCTTACTCTGTGGTGTAGACCCTGGCTTAATCCCATTTTCTTTCCTGTCGTGTTCTGGTTCTTTACACTTTCTCTTCTATTTCTAAGGAACGCGATGATCCACAATATTATTTTGAGCGGAACCTTTTTGTCGATCAGTCTTTCATATAATCTATATTTCCAGACCTTGTCATAGGCCTTGCTGTAGTCCATCAGCGCCAACACTGTTCTTTCCGATGGTTGGTTCTGAAAACCGTCGCTGATCTCTTGCATTATCTTAATAATTTGGTCTTCTGTTGATCTGAATTTCCGGAAGCCGCATTGTTCATTGTTTATCCATCCCCTCTGTTCTACTAACCACATGATGCGGTTGGCTAGCATTCTTTCGGCTACTTTGGCTATGCAAGAAGTGAGACTGACTGGCCTGTAGGAGTCCACTCTAGAGGCTGGTTTTTTTTCCTTTAGCAGTGGAATGATGACTGCGTCTCTCCATTCTTGCGGGCAGTTGCCTCTGTTCCATGTGTCGTTGATACAATCTAGCAGTAAGCAAAGAGCTTTCTGACTATAGTTCTTGATCATAGAGGGGTAGATTCCATCTGGGCCGGCTACACCTTTGCTTCCCATTTGGTGGATTGCGCTTTCTAGTTCTTTAAGGTTGAACTTGCTGGCTGATTCGGAGTTGTTAACCACTTTCAGTTGTCTGATCTTCATCTTCATATCTTTATTGAAGTCTCTGTTTGCTTTATTGAAATTGATCTTGTTTACTTCCGAGTAGTATTACATGATAATGTTGGACTTCTTATTGTCACTGAACACCTCTTTACCATCGTGGACTAGTGCCGTGTTTGGACCGTTCGAATCAGGGCTTCCAACTAGCGACTTTGACTGTCCTTCGTGATCTCTACTTCCTCTAGAAACTCCTTCCATTTGGTTTATTTAACTTCTTTTACAATGGTAAAATAATGCTTTTACACTTTTCAATCCACTCTTCTCTATTATCTTTGATGTTCTTCCTTAGCTTGTTTCTTTCCTTGATGTTTGCTCTAATGTCTTTGGTCCTGATCGTCACAACAGTGATGAACATTTTGGAGGCATTTATCGTCATGTCTCTTAAAAATCTGTAAAGTGTCTTGAAGTGTCTTGAAGTCTCTTTCATCGCGGTATTTACCGCTTTCTTCGTCCATTTCTTTAGTAAAATTTTTTAAATCAGATTTCTGCCAATTCCATCTTGTCTATGGCTTGCTTTTTTATTTTCTGTACGAGTCTATAGTGATTTTAGCTATCATTGAGAGGTGGCCTCTGCATACCATTCAATTGAGTTGATCCATTTGTTCGGGGTGACTGTGATATCTGGGCTGCTCTTACTCCCGGTGTTGATGTTGATGCGAGTGTGACTACCATTGTTGGCACAATAGAGATCGTTTACTACAAGCCACTCTTCTAGGTCTTTGCCTCTTTTGTCATCAGGTTGTTCGTGGTCCCAAAGATCTGCATGCGCGTTTAAGTCACCCATCACTATTTGGTTCGGCCCCGCTGCAGGAATATCTTTGGTTCTAAAAGGGTCTTTAACCTTATCCTCACTAGGTCGGAAATGTGGGCAGTAGATATAAACTATTTGAATAGATCCACTTACTGGTGTGTGGACTTTTATAATTTGAGCTTCTATGTTTGATTCGCTTGGGTTTTAGCGGGTTTGGATTTCCGCATATGGCACATCCTGTTTAATCAGTATGATGAGCCCGCCACCCACTTGGCCTTGTCTGATGTCTCTGTCTTTTCTAAGAGTAGCGAACCCTTTAATAGTGGGTGTGGTAGCTCCTGATCTTAGTTTCGTTTCTTGGATTAAACAAATGTCTACATCGAATGCCTGAATCCTTTCCTCTAGTTCGAAAATTTTTCCGTTGATGCCGTCTGCGTTCCCAGACATGATATTAAGCGTATTCTTCTTGAGAACAACTTTGTTGTTATCTGCGTTTGTCGATGATGACAGTTTTGGAGGTGCCATTTTTCTTGGGTGTCCTTGCATATTTTACAAATCCATTTGTTCGCTGCTATAGTGGCTGTGAGATCCGTTTTAGTCAGCTTTGAGCATTTCTTGTGACTTTCTCTACCACAGCTGTTGCAGACTAGAGCTTCAGAGGTCATTCTGTATAAGTTATTACATTCGGTACATTTGGCTTGAGGGGTTACCCCCTTTTCCACTACTTTCTTATCTTCTTGGATGTTGCTTGTACAAGCTGTTTAGGTCGGAATTATAGAGCAATCTGGGCATCTCCAAACAAATTTCTTGCTCAAGTCTCTAGAGACGTTGCTGCCCTTTTTCTGTATATGGCTGTGCTTACCGCATGGACATTCGAAATGTGCCGCGTTAGATTTGATGGTATTCTCGCACTTAAAACATTTGATGATAGAACCTGGATTGACTTCCACATCACCTGCTCTGATGAGTCTTTCGAGAATAACCGCAGATATGTTATTCCCGGACTTTAAAACCTGGTGGATTCCCCTTTTGACGTCTGATTCTGAGAATCGAGGTGTCGGTGGTGTGTCGTAGATTGCAATTTCTTGGTAACTTCGTGTCCTCGTCGAGTCTCGGACTCGTAGAGACTGGAGTCTTCCCGATGCGCCCGGTTTTCCTTCTGGAAGGCGGATTGCAGAGCATCGGTATAAATGTTGTTGTACCCTTATTTAAATTTTTTAATCATCAATTATACGTTTTTTTATCTCTATATTTATCTTGTTTTCATATTTAGCTTTAGGCATCTGGGTTAAAATATAAAATAAAAATAGCCAGTTTATCCATAGAAATAAGTATATTTCAATTATAACAAATACAAGTAATACATCGCACTACTACAGTTGAGAATGTTTACATTAAACAGCGGAGCATAGAAAATGTCCTTTCGCAGGCGTTTCGGATACTTAAAATTTAAATGTAAAATTGTTGTTAAACATCTCAGGCATAGTAATAAGTATGCAATATATAAATAGTAATATAGTTAGGATAGTGCGCGATGTAATAATGAGTACAGAAAACTTGTGCATTATAAGTATGATCTATCAATAATAGGACTTAGAATTGCACAGACGATGTTATAAATGATCATTGTTGTGAAAATTTGTAGACACAGACCCATTATGTTTATAGACTATCCAAAAATTGACGAATATATGGCCTTCGTTGCACCTTTGAAGCATTGTAAAAATCTAGGTAATTTTTACATTATGTATATGTGTTCAAATCACCTATCGCCTTTTCCATATTTTTTTAATTCGTCCGATTTCTGCCATAGGTATTGCAGTACAAAGGATTGGGCCAATTCTTTATAAAATTGTTCCAATTTCTCACTATAGGATAATAGACTGTCATCAATTTTCGTACTATATATGTAAGTAGGTAAGCAGATGTTTCATATTTGTATAGTGAGATTCTGCCTCCATATCCGAGTCGGATTCACCCAGACCCTCATCAATACTGCTCTCCATTTTTTAATCCCCATCACACTATTAACTGTTCATATTTATAGCCTTACGCTCGAGGACAACGCAATTGTTTTAATACATTGAATTTATGTTTTCTATTATTACGTTGTCCGCGCTTACGCTCTTCTCTATATAGGTGTACAAGTCAGAGAAACAAGACAGATGTTGAGGTGATCAAACTCATTTTATTTAAACATCAATAGTAATAGTAGTAGTTTACAATAAAATCCCCAATCTACCATAGGGATTAGTGCCGTCAAACATACTGTCTAATATATAATAAAGTCACCATTACTATATTACGAGCAAGTGTTCGTACAATCGCAGTCATAGGCAGCTTACATACAAGTCTTTTATAAAAGTAATGCAAGCAATAGCCACCATATAGTGTTGTTAGAGGACCCTGAATAAAAGTAGAGTTAAATGTCCACCCACGATAGCACTGTTTATTTAACCAAAGTTGAACACGAGGCGGAGGCAGCTGACCAAACGAGTCAAATACCTCTCCACGTCCATGGGACAGAAGAACACAGGTGACCCAATGTTGACCGGGGAGATTTTCAGTATCAGTATTGACAATAAGGCCAACAGTGCCGGTCTTATCCGGCATCCTGAGTCCAATGGGGAGACGATTTACCGGATAGACACCTCAGAAAGTTCTTGTCTAAGCCATAGTGCAGACTCACAAAACGAAGCTGTTGATTTGTATAGAGCATCGTTAAGCATTAATCCATGAGTATTTGATGCTGACGTGTGATTTCCACCTTTGCATCGAAAACGGCCATAATAATCACGTTTATGTACTCTGTAAGTGCATTAACAAACTTTAGCTCCAATCGAAGATTCCCCTCACTATAGGGTTGTGCATGTCCAGCCCCTGTTAGATCAGGTGTTAGATTAAATGCAAATAGGGTATAGCCTCCCACAGTAAAGTCGCAAAGTGTGATATCAATGTTCTCATCGCGATTATTTCCAACCCCTGTAGCAGTTCAGCGATGTACTCTCAAACACAGAGTTTTTTTATCAAACTCTGGTGAAAGCGGACGGTAATATTCTCTATTAAGAGCGCTAGATGTTCCAGTGAATTGTGCTTAAATTCAAAAGGATTGCGTGCAATATCCCCGTTATAGGCTTTTTTATCGACTATATCAATAATGACCATTTTTGGCATGTGACCACTAAAAAGCCCATCTCTTATATTGACCTCGAAGGAATAGTATATGACTCCATGGTTGTATGTTGTAGGGGGTAAATTGCATTTTGTGTAACAAGCTGATTTTCATGCTCCATGATAGTTCCGGGAGAGATCTTAACCTATCTAACATAGAAAACGGCTTTCTCAATAATCACCTTTGATGCGTTTTGAGTAGCATCAGTTTTATTAAAGATGTGAACTTTTGGCTTGCTACGAACCAACTTAATGTGTACATCTAGCTGGCTGAGAAGATACTTGCCCTGCTGATACATATCCTGACACAAAGGACCACAGAGGTCAATCGATTCACCTCCTTTAATGCTATTCAGATGTCGGGTATATCCACTGTTTGCCGCCCTCATGGTTTCCATCTGTCCTGCTGTATCCTTGATAAAGCCAGATGTCAACAACTGTTCCCGTTTACTTGCACCAGAAAATAGAATCAGGTTATTGAGATATATTCTGTAGGGATAGATTGGCACCCCTCCCTCAATTTGTGTATTGCCTAGTGTAAGCTTCACATCCGAGAAGAGTGAGTGCATCCAGTTGTTTACTGGAGCCATCTTCTGCGCCGCGGCTGTATGTGAGGTAGCATCTGCTTTAACAACTTTGCAGCGCAAGTGAAGTATAATATCGTTCATGTCAATATATGGGAGATGAAGAAATTGTAAACTCGATGATTACAACCGTTGTAAACCTTTATAACCTTTGGTGACATTATTGAGATGGTGTAAATCTACCCATTGCGCATGATTAAGCACAGTCTGAACATGTCTCCCCTTAAACAAAGAGAGCTAGCTTTTCGTGCATGGGCAGTCACTTAGTGTAATCATACTACCGTGGTCTTTCCCACTCTACCTTCTTTCATGTTTTTAGGCTTGCTCCTATGCGCTCCACTACTCTTCTGTCCAGCGGGAAAGACATCCTGTCCCAGAGACTGATCACACCCAATATCATTAATTTCAATGCGGCCTCGCTTCTTGAGATTTTCAGGAATACTTTTTAAGTTTCCAGCCATCATGTCTTCTGCCATACCCGTATTTAGTGTAAGTGCAGAAGTGGCGGCACGCTTTTTTAAATACGGGCAATAGTTTTCAAAGTATTCGCATTGCAACTCGTCCGATTGTTTTAAACAGATTACTACCAATTTGCCTTCTATGACCTGAGTAAACAGGGAGCGCTCTCCGCTTTGTATTTGAATCGCAAAACCTATTATGTATGCATGGGCTTGTCTCCGCTCCATCTTTATAGAGATTTAACCCATGGCGATTTTATGTCTGGCAAAGGTACGTACTATTCCATCGAGTGGTTGTTCAGCCTGCTCATAACACTCAGACACTGAATGACCAGCATATTTTGATCGCACCGTCCGCTTTAGTTTAGTCTCAAGACCCATTAACAGGGAACTCTTATGCCACTGTTTACGGCAGTAGTAAATGTATCCAAGCCCATCAATTATAGCCTCTGTCAACGCGCATCTTCATCCCTCCCATTGGTATCATCAGTAAAAAAGTGGTATACTATGCTGAATAGGGAATTCATTTCACGAGCATCTACCAGCAATTCATCACCTGAATAGTCCCCATCATCGCTAAAGGTTGCAGCCGCTATAGTAGGAGTCAGGGAGTGTGTTATGGAATATGTTTATGCTGTTCGACGGTGGATATGAAGTATGAAGTGTAA
>JAYRBW010098081.1:0-20020 GCA_036023295.1 Invenusta paracnida | reverse complement strand
AGTGATTGGTCCACTTTTAATTGTTCCACGCTTCTCTCTGTATTCTTGGTTGACAGAGGTTGGCAGTGATTGGTCCATTTTTAATTGTTCCACGCTTCTCTCTGTATTCTTGGTTGACAGAGGTTGACAGTGATTGGTCCACTTTTAATTGTTCCACGCTTCTCTCTGTATTCTTGGTTGACAGAGGTTGGCAGTGATTGGTCCACTTTTAATTGTTCCACGCTTCTCTCTATCTCGGGATCCTACTCGTAATTTGATTTCCTCGACTCTGTCTTTCTTGACTATTTAACGCGTTTTTCCTGTGCTTTGCTTTTGTTGCGCTGGGATTTATAGTTCCTGGTGTTATCGAAATAGTTTAGATTCAGAATTTTGCATAGATTGCCAATCTAGTTGATTATATTAAAATTAAAAATCTGTGATTATATTTAAGAAAAACAAAAGTAAATAGTATAACAACAGAATTGCTTTAAATTTTCTTTCAAAACTAAGACAAAGGAGAATATCCAACATATATGCAAACAACAGAAATTATAGGAAGGTGCGCGCGACGCGTGACATTTAACATGACATTAGACAAAATCGTTACAGTGTTTAAGTAGTCAAGGAACAGGTAGTAATATGCATAGGTACAACACAACAGAAATATAGAATGTGTACAGTGAATCAGCACATATCAACGACAAGATTAGCTATTTATTTAGCTACACACTGGTGACCAAAACATTTAACAACACTTAATTAAAAAAAAAGATTAAAACAATTTTAAAATGCTAAAATATAATATTACAAATTTAGCTGCTCTTATGGTTACTATTAAATTGTTATAGTAAATAAAACAAAAAACCTAGTCTTCAAATAATTTATTAGTGGTTAATAATAATAATGAATTCACCAACAAGTTATTTAGAAATATTAATATATTAAATTATCTTTATGTTTATGTTTAATGAGCCCCAAGGAAATTAAATAATAAATATTATCCAGAATGACATGTCCAAGTGTAAGATATATATATAGAAAGAGATATTTTGAAATACTACTATTATATTATGTAGATAACCATATAATGAAACAGATTAGAAATGATGTTAAATAATAATTATCATATTGCAAGCCAAAATTCAGCACGAATTAAATATGTGTTAAAACGTGTAAGAAAAGCAATAACGATTTCTAAACGTAAAAATCAATTTCATTCTGAAGATATTAGTGCACACAATAATATTATGAAATAAAAATTGAAAAATAAGTACCTATAGAATGCATTTTAATTTGTCATACTACTCAAAAAGTAGAACAAATATAATAATATGTATAAATGGTAGAGGTTCATGTTTTTTTAGGAGGATAATTTATGAAAAATATCAATATTTAAATTTGCTTCACAAAAATTCTACAAATAGGTGCAACTGTAGTGCAGTAATAAATATTGGTATAATTGTTAAATTCGTAAAATTATTTTGTAGATATGCTTGTATATTCCATTTGTCTTCCTGACAGCAAGCGAGCAGCCCACACTTTCCCCAAACAATCATAATTTCGACCCTCACCTGGAGATAATCAAGTTGTTCCCGAGAAGAGGGAGCAGTGGCCTCGAGATGGGCCGAACGACGAACTGTCTGATCCAGATCCTCGGCGACATCTTCTCGTCTGCGCGCGTATTCCTCCGCGGCCTCCAATGCAGCCCTTCGCGCCTCTAAACTTCGCGCCAATTCCGCCTGCAGTGTCTGCAATTGGTCCAGTAGGTTTTTGTCTTCCACGGATACAGTCGCCAAGTCATCCCCACTAGAGGAAGTGAGGGCTACCTGACTTTCACGAAGAGTGACAAGGCTGGCGTACTCGCGATTCAACTCCGTTTCCAGTTCCTGGAAGTGAAATTTCATCAGTTTAGCTGGGATTTGAAGATACGATCTATGGATCTAGCCAACCACTGGACTACATTAACAGCTGACTCACCTCGAGATGCAGAATGTCAGCCTCAGCAGCAGGCGCGTGCAGCTTTGTCGGTCGATCGATAATCTCAGCGAGCTGCGACTGTTTGAGCAGAAGCCAATCGTGTAGTTCTCGTCGACTCTGGTCCTGACTCTCCCATCGCTTCCGGGCGTCTTGGAGGCGGATCAGATGACTGTCCAACTAATGGGAGATGATTAATAGAGATTATAGTGGCCAGGTGGAAAAATCTAAGTAGGTAACGTAGAAGGTAAAAATCAATAGACTCTAAAATAAATATAAAATGCCAACATTTCTATAATATACAAAATATGCAACTAAAATATTAATTTTAATCGGAATATCTGACCGTTTTTTAATAAGCTCTTAACTCTATTATTACAAAGATACTTTAACCAAGGCTTTTTTTGCGCATCCATAACAGTTTTTTATAATATTTAAACTTCCTACAAGAGTGCAGTTTTGAAATTTCGCATGCAGTTAATGAAACATATTTAGTAACATATACTTCTGAAAAAATTGAAGTAAAAATATGAAGATTGTATTTTGAAAAAGGCTACAATTAAAATACTTTGTTAATTATTACACGGAAATATAAATCAGTGATCGAATCAGAGTTTCGTCAACTTTGAGAGAGAGATATACATTTTTATACAAAAAATGTAAACTTTGCTGATTTTTAACGTAGGGGTGCATTTTTAGAGTGTGGTTACGTGACCAGAACGTCAGGTGCACAATAGTGGGGGCTCGGTATTGATAGGGTTAGGAAACCAGTGTTAAAAACTGAAAAATAAAATGTTCCCTATAAACCATAACATTTTATACTACTAATGAGCATACAAGTAGTATATTTTCAGTCTATGTATAATATAATATTTTACATGATTTTTGTTTTACACGGTCATTTAGTAACTTATTTATTCTTTGAAACGTCGTCTCACCTCCTCAGAAGTTTCTCTAAAGCTCCTGGCAAGTCGACCAGCTTGTTTTACGAGTGAAGAAGAAACAGAGGAGGACGATGGCGAAGATCCGGAAACTGAACCACCGTTAAGAGGAGAGTCTCCAGATCCATCAGGAATTGGGGTGGTACTGCCGTCCTGCTGGCCACCACCGCTTGTCTGACAGAGATGAGCACATACGCTCACTTCTTGACGGAGACCCTAGTAATAAAACGTGCAATTGAGGATTGTAAATATAATTATTTCTCAAACTTGCGCATTTTATTTAAATAAAAAATGAAGATATTTTTGGGGATTCAAAATCATTTTCATGTGTATTTAACATTCTCAGTGTTTTCGAAATCCTTTATTCCTAACGTAAATTTTTTATTTCGAATGTAAATATGCTATTTCATATTCAAATTTTACTCTTTTCGAATCCCTCCTTAGTTATATATCCAACAAGATAATGAATAAGTCTTTATTTATTAATTATATTTTTAATAAAAATAATTGCATTTCGGCATTTTTATAACACATATTTATAAACTATTACGCAGTTTTATGTAATGGTAGTACACTTATAGTAAATGAAGTATACTCATGCATTATTGGTGCCATTAATATCTTGAATGCCAGAAAATAAATAGTTTCAACTACAGATTTCTATCTTGGCCAAAAAGCTAGGAAAGGTCTCTTAAAACTCGCGATATCACAGCTAATGGGTAAACAGTTTTCCCTGATAGAATTTCCAGGAAATTGCATGATGATTCGATTCTCGATAATGTTTTTCAATTTTCATTTCTAGTTATTAATCCATTTCTATGGTTCTTACAATAAAATGTACCTTTTAAGCTATATAGTCAACAAACGGAAGGGCAATTGGTAACAGTAAAGCTCATTTAATCCCCCTTAGCTCTCAAGTATCAAAGTTCACTAACCTGCAGACGTGTCTGCATCTCCTTGGTGTCACCAATCTTTCTGATTACGTCATCAAGGCCCCGAGTTGTGATTCGCTGACCGTTCTGACGCCACCAATTGCTGAATTCGGTCTGAAGAAAGGTCTCAGCTCGCTCCATGGCCTCGCGATAGAGACGTCCTTTCTGAATTGTGCTCTGCAGACGTTCCTATAAACAATGCGATATGAAAGTTATCGTCAGTGAAGTGAGGTTTAGATGGAGTCACTTGTCGCAGTAAGACAACACTAATAAACGAGCTGCTTCAAGCGAAAAAGATAAATAAAATGGAGACCAATGAATTAAAACTTGGAAAGGATTCACCTCTATTCTACTTAGAGTTTCTGTTCATTATGAAAACTCACCCTAATTTGATCGGCAGAAGCGAGAAGATTAGCATAACTCTCTGCCACGTGTCCAATCTGAGTCCTCAGTTGATTGGAGATCTGCGGCGGGGCGCCCATTCGTTCATTCTCGACGGCCAGGCGTTCCCCCGCTGATCGCAGACGCTCCAGATCTGTGCCACGTGCCTCCAGATCGCCCAGTAGGACAGTGTGTCGCTGGGCCTGGTCGTTAGCCGCCTCCAGTCCAGGACAGGGGGCAGAGTTAGCCGAGATGAGGCGGAAGGAGAGGCCCAGAAGCCACTTCTCAAGGTCATGGAGGGAGTTCTGATAGGCTTCGTACTCGGCTTGTTTCTCGCTTAGTCGGTTGTGCAGGTCCTGGTGTTTCAAAGGTGTGAGTTGAGAGAGAGAGAGGGAGATAGAGAGAGGGAGATAGAGAGAGAGGAGGTTAAAGGATTAGCTTCTAAATCGAATTAACATAGATGTACTACTTTTATTTATCGTAGCAATAGCTGTTTAGACAGTCAACTAAGAATTATTTAGAAAATATACACTTTGTTTGGAAGCCGGACAAGACTGCGTCGACCGTTTTAGTTCTCTTCAGAGACCAAGACCCATCGTACTCTTGTAAAATGAAATTGCAGCTCATAAACAAACTAATCAGTAGGACTCGCAGTTTACTATCGCAGTCTGACACAGACAATTAATAACACAAAAGGGAGAAAATGAGTTTGCTCAAAATAGGATATTTTTTGTATTTGAGCATTAGCATTGCTTTTTAATTTAGTATATAATAAATTTAAATCTTAAACTATTAGGCAAGTCTGATCTAAAAGGTTCAAGTAAAAATAACACATTGAATATTTAAACTATATTGATTATTTAACTGCATTTATGTATTTCGGGCCATTCCAAGTATTAAACTGATAAATTTGTAAAATAAATGCAAAAAATAAACTAAACATACTAAAACATTGATTTTGCATGCAACAACTTATTCTATATCTACTGATTGAAACAATAATTATTTACTTAACCAATAGGATCCAAATAAACCCGTAAATCATCATCCATGGGACATAGAATCGCCCACTCACCTTGATACGCTGCTGTAATTGGTCGAAGCTATTGCGCAACACAACGGTCGTCTCAACAATGTGCGGTAGCTTTCCTGACTTCTGCAGCTCCTCGCTTAGAGTCGTCAAATGAGCGAATTCTGGTTCCATTAATTCGGCTTCTTTGTCCAAAGTCTGGAAAGTAGAGGGTTGGTTCAGTTTATGGATGGATGCCTGGTATATAGATAACATATCGATAAACTATTGCTACAGTGATGGATTCTAGTTCATCTCAAAATATACAACAAAAAATTCTATATTTTGAATTATTAAAGTAAATTATTTAACGCCAACAGATTTTGTATTCTGGGCAATCATTACAAAACTATCCAATTATAAAACCTTTTCTGTAGAAGACAGTCTCTTTATTACAAAGCTCTAAAAATGTTATTGTGAATAAATTGTTTAAATTTATCAATGTTTATACAATACACATGTAAAAGGTGACCAGTTTGTTGATGTATTATAAACATAAGCACAATCAGCAAATTTCAAATGACAATTTGTCTTAAAAAATTCAAGTAATACATAAAAGAACAAAAATCTAAATAATACACAGGCGACAAAAACAAGATAACTCATGAAAGGGAGAGAATTCTCACGACGGAATAGGACATAATCACTAAAGTATCACTTGTGCCTCGTGCATTTAATTATACAAATATTTCAATGGAAAACGAAAAAAGTGATAATATATAGAAGAAGAAATCCGCAACACTATTATCAAGATTAAAAATAAATGTAGCTGTTTTTATGTAACTTCATTTTTTTAATACTGGCTTCTTATTGGGTGAATGGTCGTATTCAGTAAGTCAAATTTGAGGGCTACAATTAATGTGCAGAGATGAAAGCGCTCACTAGAAATACTCTCCTTTTCGTTGACGGAATACCTTTCAGATGTCGTCCAATTAGAAGCCAGTATTTAGGCGGAAATAATCACGTGACTTTAAAAGGAAACAATAAATATCTAGCTTACTTTTCTGATTTCAAATACGAAAAACTAATTTATTTTGCTTTAAAACTTAGCATTTTGTTAATTGTTTTGGACATAACGTCAGAAATATTTTCCTGCTTGTAAATTAATAATGCTAATGTCCCCTATAATGGCTTTCCACTTCCAGCAACTAGTATATTTCCTATTTAAGTACCTTGATCCGCTCAAATTGTGACTTCCGCTGAAGAATATCGGTCGGTGGGGCAGATAGATGATCCAATGTTCGCTCGGTCTCTCTCAGCCAGGCCTTCAGTCGAGAAGCCAACTCGTCAAATTCCGCCCATTGGCACACTGATCTGTCCAAGCTGGCGTTTGATTGGTCCAGCTGCCGCGACAATTCCGACCAATCACGCTTGAGTTCGTCCAATTGTCTGCGGACACGGGATACACCATCGCTGTTGGCAGTCGTGATCACCTTTTCACCCGCCTCTTCGGATCTTTCCAAAAGTCGGCGACCTTCGCTCATTTCATTGGCCAGTTCCTGGATGATAGAAGAGCGCAAGGAGCCAATGAGAATAGGGTGAGCACTACACAAATGTACCTACTCACGAGGTCAAAGTATGATTGATTAATTCAGCTTTTAAGCTTTATTCTAGTCTAGAATCAAAGCATGACTCAAGTCGAATGCGATGTCTTAATTTCATGAATAAAATTTATTCCGCGTCATAATTATAACAATCCACAAAAATACAAACAACAATTTATTCCACTTCTTCGTTTCTTCTTAAATTAATCAATTTAATATTAAAAAGTTCCAAATCTCCAAAAAACAATGGAGAAAATATTTTTTTCTATTTCGTCAAATAATTTTTTAGCAGATTTTATAGGAATCACGATAATCAATAGCTAGAAAAACACGTGAAATAGAAAAATCAATTTGACGGTAAACAAAGAATTTACTATTAGATGAAATCGTTAAAAATAATTAACTCTTGACTTAATCGATAATTAAAATTGCCATAAAATTTTGCAAAAAGTAATTTGTGATATAAAAATTGAGCTAAAAATGAAATCCGGCCTGAAATACCAGAGAGAAGATGCTGGCATTTCTAAAGCGACTACATCAACGACGCTCTTATTCTTAACTTGACGAGACGAGGCGGTAGGCAGAATGCAACTAATACGCAGTAATAAATGTTATTCAAAGCAATTCTATTCCTACCAACCCATTAATATTGTAAGCGATATTAGAGAAGGAAATTAATTTTGTTTTACCTGAACTATCTTAAGCTTCTCCTCAATGGCTCGTTGGGCGCCCCTGGGGCCCTCATTACAGCGGGCCAGGCGCCCTTTGAAGGCCTCAAGCCAGTGGGCCGTTTGTGTGTGGACTGCGGTGAATGCTTTATGGTCCGACATGATGGACTCTAGGAAGTTGCGGCCCTCCTGTTGATGGTAGAAGGAGGAAGAAGGGGAGAGGGGATAATCATTGGACGTAGCAGAGTTTATGAGAAAAAAGCTGCAACCCGCAGAGCTATAAGTAGAATATAGGGACGCCATCTGATCCTTTATTAGATTAACTGTGGATTTCAAAATCTTGTTTGGCGTTTGAATGATCAGTCACCATTCCACTACAACACTGATGTGTTTAAATTAATTATAACCTTGTGTGGTCCAAGGTTAGCAAAGAAGTAAATTGCGGATCAGGTAGTTGACTGATGATAGCCAATGCATTCTAAACTAAAAAGCTGATAATGTCCAGTTGAAGAGATATTTGATTTTAAATCAATACACCTCATTTTTTATGCACATGAAAGTTCAAAACTGAAAAAAACAAGACGCTGTGCAAATGATAAATATGTACCGAAATATCTTTAAACTTTTGCTAAGATTGTCACCGACGTATTCATTATATAGAAAATAATAATTCCAATTGTATAATTGTTTTTCATATTTTTTAATTACTTAATTAATAATGTCGGAATGAATTAATATATTAAATATTAAAATAGTGCTTGATTACTGTCTAATTCGAGAATATAATCAATTAAAAAAGTACGGAAATTTTAAATTCCTCAGTATTGATGATTAATTATCTGTTTTCTGAAGTTATGTTAGAAAATCGATATATTTTGAATTTCATGGTAAATTATTAAATGAAATGAATTGAAAATATTAAATTGTTTATTTGATTTAAAAATAGTAACCGCTTTTGATTTACAGAATTAAGTTAAAGGGAAATTTTCCAAAGTGTCATAATTAGCTTCAATTATATCGTGGAATAAATAGTAATAACTATAAAACACAAAACGATATTTGAATCAAATTCAATTTACTGTAGAAATATAGAAAGGTTTAAAATAAATATTTTATAAAGTTAAAAGATTTATAGAAAATACGTTAATTATTGCATTATTCAATAAAATGAAAACATAATTTTATTAACCTTGCAATAATATTAAATGTCATATTTTAAAAGAAATTAAACAAACCAGCGGCCTGATTCAAATAACACACAAACTATTCCAACAATTCCAAATAAATAAATAACTACATCTAAACCATAAATCATTACTCTATGATCTAAACCATAGATCATTACTCTATGATCTAAACCATAGATCATTACTCTATGATCTAAACCATATTAAACCGGATCGAAAATAATGAAAATAATTGACATTTCTTTTCTACAAAAAACTACTATGCATTATATACCTACTTTAATATATGCGTTGCATGCATCATGTTATTAAGTCTTTCTAAATATATATAGACTACTAATCTTAACGTATATATAAAAGAGTCGGGAGCAGTTAGTAATCCATTATTATAATGACATTGGGATTGAAACAGATTGGGGACAACTAAAAGCAATTAACATAAGGAGGAGAGTGTTATCAAGGGGGGGGGGGGGGGAACCTCTGTGGTCAAGACTACAATCTTACTTCTATCTTGTGCTGAAAATATAAATAGGTGAGAAAAGTAAAATCGATTCAGTACATAGGACATTTAGAGCTTGCAATGTAATTCCGGTACAATAAAATGAGTTCATATTAACATAATAAACCACCCCAGGGGAGTGTTTCATAAAATACGATTTACGATTACAAGCTACTGTTTTACGATTCTACGATTATTTGCGTTTCATTAAATACAAATCTAAAATTTACAATTACAAGGGATTCCAAGATTTCCACGATTTTACAATTTTACAAGTGTTTGTTTCATAAAAAACTATCTAAAACTATCACGTGATAAATATGGAATTCCGTTGTATAGTCGTCTACTATTTTGCGACGCTATTTGGGACTTGTAATTTATTCGAAAATATCACAGATAAAGATGTTTAAATCATTTTTATAGCTTTAGCATTATTAGATAATAAGTAGATATAAATTAATCAATTTACAAAATAAAACTGAAAAGTATTTCTAAGAATTTTCCATTTATATTTTACAGTTGATAAAAAATTGGAGAATTATTTGGAAAAGGAAAATCCCACAAATCTGTATAATTGTTTCAGAAGTTCAGTAACAATAACGCATATTAATATTTCACTTAAAATATGTTTTTAATAGTTTCGAAATGGGCTCTACCTACTTCTATACTAAACTATATAAAAAGTAAGTAAATCTAAATATATCTACATCTTATAAATTAGACTTGCAATCTATGAAACACACTTAATGAGCAATAGTTTTTTATCCTCCATATAATCGTAAAACAGTAAAATAGTAAATCGTATTCTATGAAACACTCCACTTGGGTAATACAGTCAACCTGATTGATTTGTTTATCTACGTGCAACTTAGCAACAAATATGAAACATTCCAGTTTAAGCCTTTTTAGTTTAAAACAATCAGGCTTAATTTACATATATATATTTTTTTAAATAAATATACCAAAATATACTGAAGACAATTTCAGATCTCACCAATTTTGGATAATAATAACTAATAAAAACACGAATGTTTGACACCAGTTGCTAGGTTACACAAAAAATGATCTAATTGGCTGCATTGGAAAATACGGCAAAGTTGTTCGTCACTCAATTTAAGTTTGAAATATTGTCCACAATATCGGTGTTAATTTTAAGTTTGTTAAAAATAAATTTTAATAATTGGTTTCACTTGAATATTAAAATAAAGTATATTGTGCAGTCTTTCGTTTTTAGATTTTTTGTCACATCCTTCAAATATAAGAATCAACCTCCTTGTAAAAAGTCAATAATTGAATAATCCATTGTTTTATTGATTATCTAATTATTTTAAACGATATTTTAAGATAAAATAGAGTTATATACCAATTTTTATACACTTGTTCCAATATAAATGAATTATAAAGGTTTTAAGGTTAGAAAAGGTAGGCAATAAGGCAGAAACAGTAGTCAACCCAAAATATAGATACGCTAGTTTTCCACTGCCCGGCCCGCGTTCCTTACCTTGCATTTGTTGGCAAGTGTGTTACACCTGGAGGTGTAATCAGAAACTTGATCCACTAAATCTGGATCGTGATTGAAAGCGTGGAGTTCGATAGCCATCGAGTGCAGGCATTCGATATCTTTCTGATGGCTCGCTATGTCAGCTTGCATCACCTGAAATTGTATTGCGAGTCTATCAGTTCTGCAAATTGTAGACTTGTAAATTTATGAATTTGTAATTGTAGGCTTGTGAACATGTAAATTGTAAAAGTGAAAATTTGATGCTTATAAACGTGTTCTTATGCAGTAAATTTTAAACAAAGTCGTAAAACACAATATGTTATATTACGTGGTTTATAATTCACTTAGTAAAACTAGTAAAGATGAAACACGAAACAGTTGTATTCAGAACAAAACAATGAATTAAAAAAAATAGATGATTATAAAAATATTAATTTAATTTCCATTTCGACTGTGAAACTGTAGAAATAATCTTGTATATTTAACCATTTACTTTTGCTAAAAAAGAATACAAAATGTTAGGTATTATTTTCGAAGACTCAAGTAAAGCACCCTTTAAACAATGGAAAATAAATTCAGCTCGCATATTTTATCAAAATTTCGCGCTAGGAAAATGTCAAAACAAAGAGTAGAAAAGTTATTCACCAATAGAAAATCAATAAGATCTCGAATTTTTCGGCTTGTTAACCTGTAGTTAAGATTTTTACGAGTATTGTAAATATTTCGTGGCACAGTAAACCCACATCCAGCCCCATCTCACCTGGTACTCCGCCAGCACTTTCCCCTGACCCGCCGCATCCACATCAGTCTCCATCGGACGTTGCAGTCGAAGCTCCGCCTCGTGCAGCCATCTCGCCAGTCTCTTCCCACGGTCCGTGAATCCGCGCCACAACTCCAGGACTCCCTCCAACTTTCCCCGCGCCTCTTGACCCTCTTCAACTAGCATCGAGTACTCCGCGCGTAGAGCTGCCACCTCCTCCTCGCCACCTTCTCTGGCCGCCTCCCCTTCCAGAACCGCTCGATCAATTAACGCCTTTCCCGATCGCTCCAACTCCTCCAAGACCAACGTCAGTGTGTTTAGACGAGATTTCGCCTCTCGCCAGTTAGGTCCAGACTGTTGAGCTCGTGACAACTCATCTCGAACACCACGAAGATGCTCCTGCGCTACCAGCATCGCCGCTCTAAAACTCTCTTCACCCGCAACACTCTTGTCGAGTCTTTCCACAGACTCCTCGATTAGATCTAACAGACGCGCGTACTTCCAAGCAACATCCTCGGCCTTCTTCCGTATCCCGGGGTCGCTGACCGTTTTGCTCTGTTCGAGTGTTTTGTCCACCAATGGCTGTCGGCTCCGTGTCTCTCCCAGAAGCGCCTGAAAGCGGTCTAGCGTCGCCTTCCGCACCCCAATCGCCTGGGACTCCCAAGAACTTCCCCGAAGACGAACTTCCGTCTGTTGCATCCAGGCTCGGAGTTGCTCGCAGGACCGGGTCATCTCCTGAATCAGGACAGCTGACTTCTCGATTTCCCCACGCTTGGTGTCCACTCTTTCGACTATCTCGTCCAGTTGCTGGCGCATATGTTGGACCTGCTTCTCCACAAGCAAGGCACCGTCACTATCCGATGTAGAAAGGGTTCTCTGGCTCCAGTGTTCGGCAGCTGTTAGAAGGCTTCTACCCGCCACCAAATCAGCCTCCAACTCTGAAGTCATCCGCGTCATCTTTTCCAGTTCTGTTTGTGAAATCGACAACCGACCCAAACGAGTCAGTTTCTCCTTTGCGGCATCCACCCATTTTGCAAATTCAGAGCAGCTGTCTGAAAAATTGGAGTGATCATTGAAGTAGTTCTGTAGTTTCCTGACAATGCCGCTCGATTCACTGATAAGAGCCTGGAACCCTGTAGTTAGATGGGTGACAGATGCAGACACCTGTGAATCTGTGTTAACTTCCAGTAACTGTTGACCCTTTTCACAGAATACATCAAGATCTTTCTGTAGCTCCAGCAGCGTCTCATGTTTGTGTTTGTACTGTAGAACACTGTGTTTCTTCTGATCAAGGGTGCTCTGAAGTTCAATTGGCTGTTTATTCACCGCCTTCCAGTGAGCCAATGATTCCACCAAATGACTCTGGCGCTCCTCAAATTCCTCCCAAAGATCCAAACACCGCTCGAGTGATAGTGCAGCTTTGTGCAGTTGATCTCGATAGCTCTCAAAATCCAAATTTACCAGATGCATGTCGTGATCGATTTTAGCCTGGCCCACTAGGGAGGTATTTGCGCGAACTGAGTTGGATATCGTGATCAAGTCCTCCATCAATTGCCCACCGACTCCGTTTTCCGTGGTCAATATACGGGTCTTAGCCAGTTTCTCCTGAATCATTTTGCGGTCTCCGTAAGTGTCACAGCAGGTCATGAGTCTTTCGCGCTGTTTCCTCAACCAAGAGTTAAAACCGAGAATCGAATGTTGGTACTTCTGATGAGCCGTGACAATATCTTCCGCACTTTGTTGCATCGTGGTGGACGACTCCACAAGACACCGGTATTCCTTCCAAATGTTATTGATCACAGGTGTCAAATGACCGGTTCTACCCTCCAGAGATTCAATCTTATTAGCAACTGCATTAATCACAGATTCGTGGGATGATATTTCACTGTAGAGACTTTTGATTCGCTGTAGAAGAATCATCTTTTCTCCGTAGTCTCCTTTGTGTTCAATATTAGACAGTTTGTCTCGGGTGTCTCTCAACCACTTTTTGATCTGGTCTACATTTTCGTTCAATTCATCCCACTGCATTAGCGATGTTTCCAGCAAACTTTTGCCATATACAGCATCCCGCATGATTGTATTCCATGCTGTATTAATATCGGAAATCTGCTTGCGAATTCGTTCCCGACCTTTTGGCCCTGTGAAGGACATCACCTTTTCGGCCCAACAATCCACACTGTGGAGCAAGGCATTACCCTCCTCATTGGTAGCCTCAAAGTCGTTTAACTTATCGAGGTTAGTCTGAGTTCCCTGTTTGTCGTCAGTTATTTCTGTGAAGGTTGATACGTTTTTAGCCGCTTTGTTAAACCAATTTTGAGCTTCTTCGAGTTGACTATCGAATTCTTGATGATCCTTTACCAATTGCGAAGATTTTTTCAGGTGGTTCTTTGCCAGGGCAGTCAACGCGCTGTATCTGGCCGTCATCTGCGACATTTGAGATATGACATTGACATCAGGAACATCTTGGACAGAGACACTTACACTCTCGCGCAAATCATCAAATTCTTTTTGTTTCGCGACAACTTCTTCAAGCTGCTGTTTATCATATTTTTCCTTCGCCATTTTACCCTCTAGATCGTCGGAATGTTCAGAAGTTCGTTTCAGATTTGCCTCTGTGCCCGACAGCCAATGACTTAGTCGATTAAATTTATCATCAAAGCTCTTCCAAGTAACCCTTTCTTTCTGGAGCTTTTTTCTTTCGAGGATAACGGATGAAAGTAGTTTGGACCATTCCGATTTAAGGTCTGCTACTTCCGTTTCTACAACAGTAATTCCCTGTGCATTTGTACCTTTCAGAACCAAACTGCTGTTGCGTTCCACCGTATCAATCATACTTTCTAGGTAAGACTGTTGATCCATAAAACTGGAGAGCGTCAATAGCTTAGATTCGATATTTTGGTGGTCAGAGGTGCTTTCAATTGCCCTGCTAATGTCTCCCTGGATACTACCAAGGACCTCGGTTGCCTCAACTAACGACTCACTGTACTGTAAATGCTTCTTCAAATGTTTATCACAGTTCTCCAGCAAAGCGTCACACTCTTTTGATAAACGGAGGAAACGGTCAGAGATTTCAGTCACCTTCTCTTTGGCCATATTCGCATCGCCAACCTCTGCAATTTCGACTGCCTTTTTCTTCAACAACTTTACTCCTGCTTTGTGCCCATTGATATCGATCTGAAGTAGGCGAATTCGCTCTACTTGAGCTCGTTTCTCGCCGATGTTCGCTTGCAGCCTGTCCTCCCTGGCGAGGGTTGTCTCAGCCAAACGGATCCAATTGTCCAATTGTTCAGCTCCTTCGTCGTAAACAGACCAGACTGACGAGCAGAAATCCAATTGGGTCTTACTCGCATTCAGCTGTAGAAGGCAGGTGTCCCAGGTTTTCTGTAAATTTGTCACACTCTGATGGATATCAGCTCGTCCAGGTGCTGCTGTGTTTGGTAGGACTACCTGACTGGCCTCTGCAACTGTCTGAACTTTTTGAAATCCGACCTCCCGTTGACTAAGAAGAATTTGAATCTCGGCGAGATTCTCACCAGCTCGGCTTTGATCGGCGATTCGGTCGCTGGAACAGTTTGCGGCAAGTCTTCTCTCGAAATCGTCAAGCCAGTTACGAGCTGCCTCGGACTGGTGTAGAAAGTCCTCGTGCTGTTCGACAAACTGGCGCCAACGTCGGATGAGATCTTTAATGTGGTGTAGAAGAACCTGATGCCGATTGCGCAGCTGAGTGGCCTGTTTTCCCGCATATTTGTCCTCACTGATTGCCAAAACACTCCTTGCTCGCGCCTCAAGTTCTTCAAAAAGAGGCTCACTTTCTTCCGTTTCCTGTAGAAGTTTCACAAGAAGATCCACTTGCGCTCGCTTCTGAGCAACAGTCGACACGGTGTCGAGTTCACGGAGCTGTGTTTCGAGGGCTTTGAGGAGCTTAGCGCAGTCCTGAAAGCTAGATTCAAACTCGCTCCAGCAGGTCAAGCATTGCTCGAGGTTGGAGCGAACTGTCGCTAGCCTGTTGACAAACTGTGTCCACTTCTGGGAACACTGGTCTACTTCTCGGATGATGTCTGCTTCATTGTCGCAGGGCTCTGTAGCATCGATGAGTTCACGCCCGAGTGTCGTGATTTTCTCGATGCGGGATTCGCCGTCTGAGTGGACCGTTGTCAAATCCTGGAAAGTGTAGTTTGTGGCAGGATGTTAATATTAACACAACACAGATAGGGAAGAAACGGTAAACATAACAAAACACACATTGATTAATTATATTAGACCTGACTGTACAACGAGAAAACCATAATCGAACTTCTCTTTTATTACATAAGTAACTAAACTGTATTTGTTTTCAATTGTTGCTCACTAAAAAATATAAAAAGCAAAATAGTTAAAAAAAAATGTGATTTATTAATATAGATGCGAAATTATATTTTGTGTAAGAAAAAACGCTTTTTAACAAATTAAATCTAGCGATGTTGAAATTTTTATATGACCGAAAATTCAGTTAAAATTAATTTTAAAATAAAGAGTTTATAAAAGTTGTCCAATAAGCACATCCTGGTTTTCTCGCTATTGTAACGTATAACCATATTTCTTCCAAATATTTTACCAAATTCGAACGATATAAAGGATTAAAGCCGTTTTAATAAGAAAACATAGTCGATAACAGGATCAATAAAATATAAAATAAATAATGTAAATAAAATAAAATAAAAGGGATAAAAGTAGAACATAAAATTAATAAATATTGTCATATTGGTATTCATCGTTATAAAAGAGTATAATACGATTATATTCAACAAATAATATCAAGAAAAATGTAATAATAAACAGGTATCACAGAAATTAGACAGACCAAAATACAAATATAAGGTCATTTGAATTAGCTTCTTGTTGTCACTATTTTAACTTTTAGGGGGTAAATGATTTCAACAATTTTTTAATGTATTTATCAGAAATTCGAATTCACTATATTGTGTAGAGAAAAACTCTGATCAATTAATGGCATTTAGTAAAATGTTTAATTAAAAAATCTCATTTAAACAAAATAGATTAAAAAAACTAAGCGAGAGAAAGTGTATTAAATTAAATAAATAAAATATACTGATTAGTAATAATAATGGGTGTTTCAGATAATAAATAATAGAATCATATCAGTAAACAAGACAAGTATCAACAAGCTACTAACATCACTACATTGGGAGCATCAGGAAGGACATCTAACACAAAAATCCATGATCGGGGGATGATTTTAGATAATTAACATCAAAAGGTCAAGGGGTGCACAGATCAAACCGGAACTAATAACAGCTCCATATTGTTATTTTTCTCTAATAAAAAGGAAGCAAGACAGCTATAAGTAGACTAGAGGCGATTAAATTACAAAACATGCAAACCCGAAAAACTTTAATTCAAGTTGATAGTACTTCCAATTTTTAAGCTTGCACATATTTAAACAAATTTATATCCTTGGCAATCGATTAATTTAAAATATGATCCAATCAATAAAATACAATCAGTATATATGTTCAACAAAACGATATAGCACCGATTATGGTGACATCCTATGTTTTGTTTACGACAATTCCATCAGCTGGGTTGTCAACTGTTTGTGTGTCATAATAATTTTCTGGGTTGCCTCTATTCTACTTATAACTCCCTGGAGACTACATTTCAATACACTATACTAATAAAATGGTCGGATGTGGCCACCAATATAGCTAGATAGGTACTTACAAATCGTCGCTGAAAGAAAATCAAGTAGATATGAAAAGAATTTATTCATAGTAGTTTACAATAGCAGTCGATACAGAATAAGCTCAGTCTTGATTAAAAATATATGGTTTATTGAACAACACAGCAAAGAGCAGACAATTATTACAAATCATTGGACTGGAATTTATTTTCAATAATTGTAGAACTTCAAAATTAATTATATGAAAATGTAAAAGCTATAAATATTTTACAAATAAAAGAGAACTAAACGCAAACACCATTAATATGTATTATTTTCGATTAATGATATCGAGCATGGAGATAATTGTAAATGTAGGATCAAACTTTAGAGTAGGATTTCATTTAAGTGAAACCTAGATCAGCCGCTCTACTCTATACACGAGTCTTAAACAATACTGCAGTCAAATAAAGCCAGGCGTTATGAACTACAAGGAGATTCGAAGATACAAATTAGGAGGCAATTACTAAAGATACAGAGACAGGGCATTTTCCGATAAACATATTAAAATTTCAGAAGAGTCGGTTACATAAAATTCCAGAGATATGAGTAAATTCTTTCAATAACTCCTAAATTTAGTCAATATTTAAAAGCGCATTATTTGATACCAAAAATAATTTCCAAAGTAGCCATAGCTATCCCATAGGTACCTATAACTTTGTAAGTAAGCAACCATAAATATTTTAACTTGCGATTTCAACAGTGCCTGATATATTTGATCATCTAATGCAAATTTCTAATTTTATACAACAACACTTCTGTAACAAGTCTGCCAGTCAGAAAACATCCGCTGTTCCTACCTTAACGCCCCCTAAACGCGCCTGCACCGAATGCCGATCACCCGAGAGACCCTCACACTGCTCCAATCGATCGGATATCTCCTTAATCCACTCCCTTGTGGACTGACAAGTCTCTCGGAAGCTGTCCTCCAAGTGAGCCGCCCTCTCCACGCGCTCCAGGTTAGCATCTTGACGAGCGAGAAGACCAGAGAGACGAGAATGGAGTGCCGAAGCTCGCGTGGTGAGCCTGGGATTGGGGCAGGATGACTGAAGGCTGGAAACTTTGGCAATCAGGAACTCGATGGGCCGCTGTTTCGAGTGGATCTGTGCAGAAATAGCGGGTTCGTATGGTTTGAGATCATTCGAGGAAAAAATACGGGTACTCCAACAAAGAACTCACCAGTTGCACCCTCTTGATCAGCTCCTCTCTATCGCTTCTCCCCTCATCTTCTCTCTCTTCGGCCTCCATAGCCTCCATCCATTCCTCGGACTCCTTCAGTCCCGTTTGCACAGTCGTCAATCCTTCCCAAGCCACCTCCAGACCCCGCTCCAGCCCCGTCAGCCCCTCGAATACAGACTCCCACAGAGCTCGTACATCACGACACTCGGCTCGGATAGTGTCCCAAGCCTCGGGAGCTGTGTGACCGTACAGGCGCTCACTGGCTGCCGTTGTGTTGGTGACCAGGGTAAAACCGGTCTCTTTGTCCGAGAGAAGGTCGTGGACAAGCTGGCGGCGTGTGCTGAGATCCGATTGGCTCTCGATTGTGCTACGTTTGGAGTGGGCAGTTGTCAGCCAATCACGAGCTTCAGAGAGAAGGGCGTGGTAGTTTTCGTGCTCCGTGACGTGTTGGCCGGCGCGTTTGTACAGTTCCTGGTGACATGGGGCGGATAGTCAGTGATATATAGAAGGTAAAAGATACAGGGAATATTTAAAGATATTTGAAAAAAGAAGAGAAAACGAAGAGGAAGAGGAAGAGGAAGAGAATGTAAGAGAATAAGCAAACCTTAACGGTAGAGAGCACAGTAAGATATCGACTCCAGAGTTGGTCATTGTGAACACCAGTTCGACTATCCGTAGTCAAGGCCCGAGAGAGTTGATTCGCTGTGTCCATGTCCTCTTCGCGAGCAGAAATTTCAGTCAGAAGATCCTGTGAGTCAGATTTTGAGTGAGAGAGACGGAGATCATTGAAATGAGATGAAATGCAGGAATTTACAATTCTGACATCACATTAGATTATTTTAAATTTATATCAATAGGTTGCAAATTTAAGCCTTCGTTGACAACAGTTTGGAATAAAAAGGAATATGATTTATATAAAATTCCCAAAGCTATTGAAAGCTACACGCTTAAGTATTCATAGGGATTCCTATGTATAAGAAACCCATTTTGAATTAACTTCATTGGTAATCTTATGAAAGAAACCCATTTTGAATTAACTTCATTGGTAATCTTATGAAAGAAATCCATTTTGAATTAACTTCATTGGTAATCTTATGAAAGAAATCCATTTCTTGTTATTCATACTTATATAACTAAAGCGTTGAGTTGGTGCCTTTAAAAATCTCAACAATTCAAAACAAAATTCAGCGTAGATGTAACCGTTGTAGGATAAATAACATTTTCATGTCAATACATTAAAAAATCTACTGTCATGAAGTCATAGCACTGATCGTTGCTGGCATCTAATACCTAATGTTTCTTATATAAAAATGTTCACTTGTTCCATTTCAGAATAATGCATTATTACAAACGTTGTAAAATATTAACTTTATTATTCTAAATAATAAGTAAAGCTCGATACGAATTCTAATAAATTGTGCTATTTTTAGAAATTAAAATATGCGTAAATTTTAGTAGATCATGCAAGTAAAATTAAGCTGTAAGTAATCTTATAACGTAATGATGTGAAGAAATTGAGATTGTTTATGAGATTCTGTGAGATTTTAGACTTACCCATATTTGTGTAAGTAAAAATAAATTAGGTAAACAAACTTTATTATACATATATTGATAGTTTTCGGAATCTAAAAAAGTAATGTCAGAAGTGTGGTTCGAACCCACGCTTCCATTCAGAGACCAGAACACC
>JAYRBW010098070.1:0-20023 GCA_036023295.1 Invenusta paracnida | reverse complement strand
GGAGTCATTACCTTTATTTTATTTAGTAGAAATCGATGTTACGAAAAATTATATAATCCATTGATATATTGATAATTAATATTATTGATGCTCATTTTTTTAATACCTAAAATTTAATAAAGAGACATAGATATAAAGTGGTAGAATATACGATATAATTATAAAACATTTAAAATTGATATTAAATAAACGTATTAGACATTAAATTTATTCAAATTTCACAATTACATTTTACTAATACTATGCATCTTAACATTCCACATATCTCTGTCAATCATGTTGGTGTACAATAAATGAAATAAATAAGTGGGATATGCATTCAGATTTATAAGTAATCTATACTTATAGACTTATACAGATCTGTATTATAATAAAAATATATATTAGAAGTAGGATTGTAGTGTTCCTTGACGCCGGATATCACAAGTCCAACAGTGAAATCCACCACCAATTGAGTTTGCATGACGTAATTGCACTGGAACACTTTTTACTCCAACACCGGCGAACATTTTCTGTATTGTAGTCTCCTCCTTCTCAACTATTACACGACTAGGATCGAGCATCAGAGTGTTCATCGACAACCATTTCGAACCAAGCCAGAGCGTGTGATCTGAAGTGTTGTCAATAAAATTGATATTTGTATTAAAGCCATGCTAGATTTTTCTGGCAAAGATAAAATGTTCTATTTTATATATTACATAGAATAAAAACCGAGTAAATATGATTACAAATGTTTTCTACATTTATAGATATACCTATACTTATAAAGTCTTATACGTAGTATGTTAAGCAAAAATATACTGAGATAAGAGTAATGATAATCACCTCTATATATTTAAAAATATACTGTAGAGCATTCTACTAAATTTACGCTTGTGATTCCTAACGTATATACATACATATGTAGACATTATGGAGATTAACACATTATTCTTCAATATTTTCAATATAGGTATATTTAAAAGTGTTGTATAAAACATATTGAAGTAGAACAATTTTAACTACTTTTTTGTAAATGTTGTAGTGTGAAATATAAACCAGCTATTTATAAAAGAAAAGAATACTTATAAATGGAAGCTTCTTGTATTTTGATTAATTTTCTAGACTAAATGTTTATAAATGTTAAAATTCTACAAGGGGCGAAGGATAATGTTTGATGAATGGGATCTTGCATTTTGTATATATATTCTTTAATTGGTTACTCCTACTATAATCTTGACTCCTTTAAATTAAACAAAAATCAATATTATATGCTTATAACACTTTAGAATAATACAAAGCTTTGTTTCGTAAATCTTTTTTACATATTGTGCATAATACGTATTACGTACATTGTACATATTATAATAATAATAAAAATAAAAACAATATAAGTGCATTTTATCGCTTGATAAAGTTAAATTAATAGTATAATAACATTATTTTGACTATATATAAAGATATAATACTAAATGTAAGAACTTACCAGGATTTATTAATGGTTCTGGAACGTTTAAAACGTCCCAACCAGCCTTATTGAAGAGCTCAATCTGATTGCAAGGTCGCTCTGGATTCTGGAGCACGACACCCGGCTTCACTATGGCGAAGGTGGCGTCAATATGCATTGGACGTGGGTCAGAGAAGGTGAGCATGTGCACCCGGATGCCCCGAGGAGCGAGGTGCCGTCGAAGCCATTCGATGCCGGAAGCGTTTGTTACCTATAAGACGCATGTATTAGTGGACTGTTTTGCGGCAATGGCTAATAAGACTTTATGTGTATCTTAAAGTTTTTATATAGAAAATCATGTCAGTAAAACTAATTAGTAAACTTAGATAAAAGTTTATTGTAAAACTTACGTATTTTCTTTTTTCTGGGCAAGTAGTGTAAGCTTATATAATTTTTGTTTTGTTGAATATAATATATTATATTTTCTTCGATTTTCTATTCAGATTTCCAGTGACTGATTAAGTTAAATTATAATTGCACTACATATGTATTTATGTAATATAATGAAAATTTTTTCGGAAATGAGATATGCTCATACTCATATGCCGAGCAGCTTTCAGAATATTCTGCAGAGCGGTATGATATGATTTTCTGTAGAGGAAGACAAGCAAATAAAATGCGACATAAAGGAAATTACAATTTCCAGATTATAAGTTCTTCCATGACTATTTCAATTTAATGCTATTTTACACTAGGGTAAACGTTGAATTTAATGCATTAAAGGTAATTTTAAGGAAATAAGTTTGACAACTCAACACATTTATGCATATAGCTTATATATTTTTACACACCTGACTCCTTTGTCCAAAGATATCGCGACCAGCACGTAAGAAGTCTGCGGCATCAAAACAAGGCTCAAATTCTGTTGTAATATAGCGGTTTTCTGTGACTAATCGTGATTGATCCTCAGCACACTTGATTTCGTAATCCTGAAAAGATAAAAGCAATTTCCAATATGAAAAGAAAGAAGCAAGAAACCAAACAACATAAATAATCAAATTAATAACATTTTATGCATTTATTTGTGCATATTTCAATATTTAAAAGTAGATTTTTATCTATTTTATCGGACTAAATTTGTTTAACATTTTATTTTTCAATATAGCAAAAAATTGTGTTCAGAAAATGCCTATGAAATAAATATAAATAAGACGATGCGGTAGCATCGTCAAGACAAGATCAAGAGACTCAGCAATTAGCTTGAGAGAGCTAACAGTTCTAGTCATTAATGCTAAAGAGAATAGGTCTATTTTTGACCACTAATAAATCAGGTTAGAATGTATAATTACCAAGCGCTAAGGAACAAAATGCACCTAATATGAACTTTCATAAGGGTTTCTAGATACTTTTTAAAAGGGGTCAATTTTGATGAAGAATTGTTTCTTCTTCTTCTTATTATTTTAATTATCTAAACAAAAATGACTGCATCGCCAAAATGAAAGCCTGGAAACCATAGAGTAATTAAACACAGTGTGTTGACTCATATTGATTTCATATACATCGCGCTGTAAATCGTCGTATATAAAAAATCGTTTTTTTTTATAAATTTTATGTAAATAGGTTACAAAAAAGTAGTATTAAATATTTTTATTAAATTAATTTTAAGAACAAGTATATATATTCATTCAATTTTAACATGCGTAAGTTGTCTTTAATAAATAATATATTGCCCATATGCCTAAAACTTTTGTACAACATAATCTGTTTAACTGCTATCAGTTTTTAAAACATTATTTTGTAAAAGCTTTCGGGTATCAACATAGTAGTATTGAACTGTATACAGAATTAATACGAGTGAAATCTCTGTATATAATTACTCTATGGTTATAAGGATTACTAATCGATTAAAAAATGCCAAACATTTTTAAAAAGTTGAATTTACATCTGTTATTGACTATAGAAGGGAAGGTTTATATACTTTAAATATTTAACAGTATGTATAAATATAATTCTTTTAACGCATTTCATTTTAGCTGTATTTTTTATGCTATATGTTATACATATGTTATTTTCTTTTTTGCTACTTACATGATTATAATACCTTTGTTCAATCGAAAGCATTCATACGAATTTTATGTGAATTTAAGTTGCAATCTACTCAACTATGTATAATATAACAAGATAATTGAGTAAATTGAAAGTTAACTTACTTGGACATGAAATTTAGTCTAATGCAATGAAAAAGTTTTTATTGACTGAAAACTATAAAATTCGGGGTATATACATAGACATATAGGGTAGAGTTAGATTTTCTTCTTTAAAACTTATCATTTTGCCTCGATCTCGGATAACAAAAAGATGTTCTCATTATTCAGACGATGAAATATATGTAGATACTCACACAATCTTATGAAACAAAATAGTTTATTCCTAGATAATCTATATTTTATCAATAATATAGAAACAAACAGAGCTAACGGGAAGAATTACATCGCTTGAAAATAATCATAATGCAAGGGAATAAATAGAACTGGTTTGTATATCAACAAAAATAATAGCGTAGCATTTATACATATTTAGTATTTACTGAAGATGATTTCTGTTAACGTATTTATTGAAAATGTCACCACATATTATATTATACTGTACTGATTGTAGAGTTTTATTCTTGTAATATAGATACTACTGTATTTTTATTGTTGTTCTAAACAGTCTTCATGAACAACATCTCTCCCCAGCTGTTTTCCACACTTAAAAAATTATATTATTTTTAACTATTGGAGATAAATTCATCTTACCAAATTAACGAGAGACAACTACATATGAAGGTTAAAGAGAAAGAAGAAAATAAATAAAATATATTTACTAGAAAACAGGTATATATTCTGTTTAGAAAGTTGAGTGGGTGTATAACAAAAGTACGAGATTGTGTTAAAAAATTGAAATGAATAATTATAAAGTGAAGTCGTGTTATTTTATTATAAAATAATTCTCTTTAATCATTTACTGAAATACAAATATCGTGAAGGGCAAACAAATACTGATTTTTATTTCATTTCCAAATTAAGCCACATATTAATTATATCTAAAATGAATTTATTAAATAAAATCAAATAATGTATGTACAATAGTAATTATAAATATTGTAACGATATAAAGTAAACCAAAAACAAAGCTTCGAGATTAACACGTGTATCAAAATTGAACAAAAAAAATAGATTATGCAAATATGTTAAATGCAATTGTTTTACTAATATGTATAGATCGACATGACTATTTCTTAATCAATAATATAGTGAAATTGAATATTTAATGATAAAGGAAAAAGTATTTTGCAATGTAAAATATATTTTACGAAAACAATGGAACACTTGCATATAAATTAACAAAATATTTGAAATTTACTTTTATAAATAATTCATAAATTATTACAAAATAACAGAACATCTTTCCAATTGTACTATTACTTTTTACTTATTACAATTGTAGGTACTATTGCAAATTACTCTTAACTACATAATTGTTTATCAAAATGTTCAATTAGGAATGTGTGTTATATTTAACCATTCACTTTTTTTTAGAGCAACAGTATTTCCAATTGAATAGATATATTCTCTTGAAGCAAATTTATAACACTTTTCTGAAAAGTCTAAGCCAGGAATGTCTTTTGATAAAATAAATAAAGAGAGATAATAATAAATTTCGTAACAAAATTAAAAATTAAAAGTGAAAGGGATTGTAAAATTCGCGACTTTCTTTGGTCTCAAAATAAATGAGATTAAAAAACAATTCTTGAGACATATACATAATATAATATATAATACATCATTAATAGACGCATTGGCGGATCCAAGAGGGGGATTGAGGGGGTCGCATCCCCCCTGGGAGATTAAGAAAAACAACATTTTTAATGTTTTTAAAAATCTAATAAAAATATATATTTTAAATGCATTCTAGACAATAAAAGCTAAAAATGTTTGGTGCTACGCACCGATTTAGAGGCTACGCTAAAAGCGTAGCATTGACGTCCTTTTGGTGTTGGATTCTTTCTAATCCAACCCCCCCGTAGTAGAAAAGCTGGATCCATCCCTGAGACTTATTAGGTGATATACAAAACAACAGTTAGTATATTTATATTTCAAATCTCTTTGAAACACTTTTTATAGAAAATATTGAGGCAAACTAAAACATTTTTCATGTTGAATTAATATAATGTAACATTATACAAATTTAATAAATTTAATATAATAACGATGAAAAGATTTCGTCTGATAATTCGATTTCCCAGATTATGTTCATCTGATGAAAAATTGGTCTTCAAATTTGGAGAAATCTAGTTGATAATGAAATAGAATATATCAGCATGTCAAACATTCTTAGTAGTAGTTGCGACATTTTTCATAAATTGTCCTCGTTTGCTTCCCGCATCTCAGATACATTTTATTCAAATGATGTTCTTTATTTTTTAAACATGAGAAAACAAGAGACCAATGAAGATGTAATGTTTCATTACTAATTCGTGTAAAATGTGACAATTTCAGCATACTATATACATATATACATAGGGATTAATTGATTCCTCTATAATTCCAGTGTTGCGTATTCGTCATTTTAATCATTCATGTAAAGAATACGTTTTGATGTAAACCCCAAAGTTTGTATAAATGAAATTAAAAAAAAAAATCGGCTTAAAATATTAATGACATTATTTCTTAAATTAGTTTCATACATAGCTATGATATTCTCGTAGGCGTAATTATCTCTAAGATATTAAAATACCAATTAATTCTGTTTCTCTAAGCTTTTATATTTATAAAGGAAGAAAACCATTAACATTAAGATGGTTGAAAACTTCAACTTCATCTATATATATATACTACAAGTAATAAAAAAGCTCTACCTGAATGCCTAAAGGTATCATTTTAATTTTTTTTTACATATATAATTTTTGTTTTTATAAAGCAAAAACTTAAAAATCTATAATAGAGTCAAACAATGTATGAATTAAGTATAAATATGAAGTAGAATATTAAATTATATTTATTTCTTAAAATAATTTAGATTGATCATCATGTTGTTGTAGCAGATAGAAGAATAAAAAATCGATTTAACAGGCAAATTACAGTTTATAAGTTGAAACTAGAAAGGAGGAATTAATTAAATACTGTCTTAAATTTTAATAATAGTATAAATTGAATTATCAATATCACTGGAATTAACAGTTTATTACTTCAATATTTCACTTTTTCCAAGATCGCCACTAACTAGTCAGGAATAGAGATGTCCTCTCTGACTGGTCACTCATTACCACCAGTGGTGTACCTCAAGGTTGCATTCTAACACCTTTCTGCTTCGCCTGCGTTACAGACAGCTTAAAACCTTTTCACTATAATACTAAAATCACCAAATACGCAGACTACCTTAACTACATGCCACTCTCCGTAGCAACGATGAGGACACAATTCTAGAAGAGTTTACGCATCTTTTGAATTGTTAAAAAAAACATGTTTTGAAATAAACATGTCTAAAATAAAGGATGTGGTGATAAACATCAAAAGAAGCATCAACGCCCCACCCATCTAACTATTCAACAATACTATCAAGCAAGTCAAAAACGTAAAACTCTTGGGCATCACTATAACCAGCAAGATGCGATGGGATCACCACCTGGACACTGCCGTCACCAAAGCAAATCGAAAGCTGGATGTTCTACATTAAAAAAAATCTCAAAAATATCTAGTAGGTCCACAAACACAAATTGTGGACTGTCTACAACACCCTCATCCAATCTGTTCTGACGTACGGGTTTGCAGCCTTTGTAACCTTTCCCAATCCAATCTCAACCGTCTTATCAAAGTCGAAAGAAGAGCTAAAAGAGTAATCGGTGCTCCTCCAAAAATAAAACAGAGATTTCACACAAATCCTCTGCCGAAACATGACAAAAATATTATCCGAGAAGACCACATGCTGCACCATATTCTCCCGCCTTCTCGCAGCACTGGATACTCAACCCGACAACAGACATTCTGGGAGGCTTTCTGCAAAATGAAACGATTAAAAAACTCAATTCTCCAATTTTTTTAATTGTTATCTGAGTTTACATTTTTGTGTTTTTATACTAGATTTGTTATAATTCCTTTACTTACCTGTAGTACATTACTCTTAATCCGACTCAGACAAGATATTGTTAAATTTCACCGATATGCTTGTGTCATAAATGAAGCCATTGTTATTATTATTTAAATAAGAACAGTTTACATAGTTGAATTATGCAATGTTATGCAAGTTTATTTTGCTAATAATAATATGAGTATTTTTTATGAAAGATAGAAGGTATAGCTCAACAATTAACAAAGGCTATAGATTAAATACTATGTATTTATATTCATCATTAAACATAAATCATTAATTTCATGTTGCGTAGGGGGATATAGAGGAAACAACTAATCTACGGAACATCTTTTGATCATTAACGTGTAAAGACAATTTCCTCGAAGAGAGGAGTTTCATTCAATTATTAATTCTATTTTAAAATAGTCTACGTCAATGTAGCAATTATCCTGCATATTGTTTTGAAAATTCATACAGCTTTTTCTATTTTATTTAAGTAAATTATTCATATTTCGTCCTTTCTTGTTCCGAGAGATATTCTCTCAAAATCAAATGACTGGCATTTTAACATTTCATACTAACATTACTTAAGTTACTAAAAATGTATCGCTTAGAAATGGACAAACTTGATATTTCGAGCCCTGAAGCATTGACAGCTTACCACCTATGTATAATTATGCCATATTTCCATAAAATTCAACAGTTTCTGTATTCTGAGGTAATAATTGACCTTACCTAAATTCATGCCAAAACAACTATCTATATAAATGCAATTAATTTGACGAGTTAAATACGAGTTGATATAGGACTTGATAGTTGAAGTGCCTCACTTACACTACGCAATTTGGCTGCGCAATGAATAATTCTCACACTTGACCATTTCGGGCCAAACATAAACTATGCAAGTAATTATACGTAGTGTACGTTCAGAATGCAATCATTCTGTGAAATTTCGTTGCACATCCAATAAGGCTTAGAAGGTTATGAAAATAAAATCCTACTATTAATTTTTATCGAATATTTGCTTGACATGAAGTCAAGTAATAAGTAGCGTTCTAATTTTAGATTGAGATTGAGACTGCGATTCATTTTTCCGCTGGTTGAACCATCCGCTGATGAGCTGTCTTGAGCTAATTTTCCATGTAACTATATGTAATAAAATTGTATGCGTCAGTTAATATACATATCAGGGAATACTTAAACAATATATTATAGTATTTAAAGTTTATTGTAGTAGTCCTTGATATATATATACATATAAATAAATATAAACTATATACAGGGTGTTTTACTTGATCCCACCGCTAATTATATCCAAAGATGAGTAAAATTGACCAAGGTCCCTGGATTTGACAGAGGTTCCAAAAATATGATAGAAATTATCGATATCATTAAGATCGATTTTTTCGAATTTGAAAAAGTTGCTCCCTTCTTTGGTAGAGGCATTGGCGCTCGTCTAAAGTCTTTGAGTTATTCGTAGTGGTGACAAATTGAAACCCTTATTGGTTCCTTTTTCAGTTCAGTGTTTCCATTAAACTGGGAAATGGCTATAACTTTTGAAGAAAGAGGAAATTGGGCAGTGGCTAAAGGTGTTGTCTTATAATTGGGTTTAGTTTTTGCCTTGAAATCGGCTGGATATTTTGTCAAGAAATTCTAGGCCTCATTTAGACCTCGTCAAAATGTTTTTGATTTTTAAACCGAGCTGGTGGGCAGAGGAATGTCTGCACGTAAAATTCCTTTGGTATTGGAATTACAAATATTGCCAGCTTGGCTCGTCATAAAAAATCAATAATCGATTAGGGGCAAGGTAATTGACCCTCGATCGTTTAAGCCTCGCGTTTAGGCTTTGTGTTTTGGGCTCTGCGGAACTTAATCCTAACGCCACACGACTTAAAAATAAATGAATCGTCTTAAACTCTTCACAGGTTAAAAGAGGAAGTAAAAATAACCATAACAATTTATACTTAACTATTATGTTCAACCGAGGAACAAATTTTTAATTAAATTATGTTATTTATAAAATACAAATTTAGCGGCGGGATCAAGTGAAACACACTGCATAGTTCAGCATTTATTATGAGAATAGAGAGAGTACTAAAGCTTGTTTTTTTTGGGGGGGGGGGAACTGTCATATTACCAGTAGACCTTGGAGTCAGAGATGCAGATGATGAGCGCAATGACGGCCATGCAGTAGCAGGTACAGTCCCTCAGTAGGGGCCACCAAGTTAGCTGAATCACCTGATAGATGGAAGAAGAGGAATTGTTTGGAGAATACATTAGTTTAAATTGTAGAGAGATATACGTTAATTTATCTTAAGTTTAATTCCACTCATGTTATATTAAGTAAGTTTAGTTTAGTTTAGTAAGTTAATATAATCAAGTAATGTTAAGTTAAATAAATTAAGTTAACGCACGTTTAAAACAACTAAAGTTAAGTTAAGTAAGTTTAGTTTTGTTTGGTTACATTAACTTAATCAACTAATGTTAAATTATGTTAAGTTAAGTTAATTATGTTAAAAGTTATGTTAAATTATATCAAGTTAACTTCAAATGTGTTGGATCGAATAAAATTAAGTTAAGTCATGACTAAGTATAACATGTTTATACTAATACTAATTATTCTAACCAGATAATTATAGAGTTATAATCAGGTGTCGAATATTATTAATAGAAATCTGTCAAAACTGACTAATGTAAAATTGATCATTTTATAAAATGAAATTAGTTCATATAATAATGTAATTCTATTGTATTTTATTGTAATTTTATTAATTTTATTTTCTACAGATATCTTTCATAAGATTTGTATCCTATTTACTACCTAAAATTTTAGAATTGAACACAAAAAAAAATGTTAAAAGCGAATTTAAATTATTAATTATTTCATCCAATACAACAAATTTATGTTTATGATTTCTTAAAATAATTTAAAGATGTATTAGTGCGTACTTCATCTGTTTTAAAAAGACAAAATCACCCGATTTATCATCATTAAGAATAATCTTCCTGAAGATTTATTTCTTATGGACATTGTAAGTACTTTAATCATGATAACAAAGTTTAATCAAAGTTTAAAACAATCACATGTCAAAACAAATTTTTCTTAATAAAATAGTTGCGTGCAAAACAGGCACTTTTTATATTCATGTATTTATTATAAAAAATACTATTTTTGTCATTTGCGATGCTAATATACATACCATTGCTCCAAGGTATCCAAGGTATACCATTACACAAAAAATTAAATATTATTTGCAAAAGCTATCTATTTATAAACGGCATTACAGTAGGCATGTTTATTTTTGGTATAAAAAGTACAATGTGATATTAAATCCATTAGAAATCCAGGTAATTTTGTGATTATCTTGTCTTAATTTATTCATAAATAATTACTTTCTTCATAAAAAAGCTCCCTTATACAAGAATTAAAGCAAACAAATAAATATAAATAATTACTTTTGTACAAACATGTTTAGAGCTTAGATGACGTACATGGACAATTAATGCTTCAATGATGTTTAAAAATCCATTACGAATTGTTTGACGCTACTCATAATCTATAATAGGTTCATATGTTTGTTTAGTCTAAGGTTAATATGTTTAAGAAAAGCCACACACTAGACTCGTATATAACAGAATCCACATAATAGGAATTTTCATTACTCTCATAAATTCTTTCGCCATATGTAGTAGACTAAAGCTATATTTCATAAAGCTAAACGTTAAAATAATAATGAAAATCTTTACAAAATAAATAATAATAATGAAATATACACCAAAATATATATTTAATTCTTACATTGAACTTATACCTATAAAATACTTATTATTAAATAAAACTTTTAAAATCGCTCGACATAGCTATTGTATAAATAATTTATAAAACTGCAACTAAACATATTCTTCATACGCTTCGAAAGCACACAAATAAAAGAATAATTTTTAAAGATTACAAATCTAAGTTCATAAATCACAATGAAGAGGTTTGTTTTAAGACTGTAACAGATCAATGAATAAGGGTTATTTTTGGTTAAATTATTTATGACATGTGTTGAAATTATCAATGGCGAACTTCATTGTTTATTTAAAGTAAAAATCTTGTTATACAGTAGGATATGTCCGCTCTACAAGTTAACCCTATATCCTACCATATCCTACCCCGGGAGGGGGGGGGGGAAGGGCCTTTCGGCCACGCTCTTTTGTTTTTACTGGCTTCTTTTTTTAAATAAAAGACGTATTAACATAAGGTTGACAGACTTTTCATATTATTTTTTTCGGCAACTTTTAAAACCATTTTTTTATTTTTTTATTTAGAAGATTCCACTTGAAATAAGCATATTCGTATTTTTTGCAAATAATTTTGGATATCGAAATATTCGGAATATTGAAAACATAATAATATAATGTTACAGATTTATAAATATATAATAGTACAATAGATAATTAGGAGATATCAAATGGAATATACAAAAGATAAAATAAACAATTATATACATTTTAGACATTAAAATAATGCAAATTTATACGAAAAAAATGAATTTCAACATTAAAAAAAACATGTTTGTTTGTAAATTTAAAATGTTAAACTCTCACAAAAAATCACATTTAAAAAACTATAAATTTTTACTGAAACAAGTCTAAAACACCTACATACCAAATTTCAATGCTTTATCTAAATAGGAGGCGGGTCGATTCGGTAGGATAAGGTTAATAAACAAATCTAGCATATCATATCTAACATATATACATTCGTATTTTGTTCAAAATCAACTTAATTGCATTACAGTTGCTGGATTAAAGTACGTAAACAGAAATAGTTGAAACTGTTCTAGAAATAAAATTGCATCTATATATACCTATAGCTCCAAGTCAACTATTATATTTTATTATAAGTTCTCTTTTGAGAAGTTAAGCCAAGGGGGTTGACATAGCCATATCATACCTGTATGTAATGCTAATAATCCAGAATACTAGTTTACATCCCAGCCAGCTGTTCAGGGAAAAAACTCGAAACCAATCGTCAACATGTTACAAACTTACTCACAAGAAAGGGCAAAACTAAGTCCCCCTATTTTTTCGAATTTACTTTTCATTTTTGTATGCAAACATAAAAAACTGGTAAACATCACACACACACACACACACACAGCCCATTTTCATTCTACAGAAATATAATTACGTCGTAGCGGGTTTCATTATTTCTTGTTTTTAATAAATAATAGTCCCCAACATATGTATTCCCTTCTTGCGGATTTATTCGTATTTTCTGTTTTTTCACCTCTTAATATTGCATACTTGAGGAAGCAACTGAATTTTTTGTAGGTTATTTCAGTTTAATAACATGTTCGTTAAACAATTCGTATATTATGCGAAGGAAGATGCTGTATACTAGATAATTAAACGCCAATGAGTGAAAATAAAGATTGGAAGATTTTTTAAATTAATTTTCAGCCACTTTGCTGCAGGACTATCTAAATCTAGTGATGTAAGAGGACGTAATTTTGGAATGTAATTTTAGAAAGTATCTCTTCGCGTGCTGTTAAACATTGGCAATTGTCTAATACACGTGTCATAGTTAATTAGTTAGTGTTCTAGGGAATTGCTATCGCAAATTTCGCAGCTTAAAATTGTATTTTTGTGCATAAATCTTATGTATAATTAAAAGTGGTAATACTTAACTTCTAAATAACTAATTTTATCGGTGTTTCAAACATAACATATATATATTCCAATTAAAATCTTATTTTCCCCCACTTATAGTAGCACAAAATTATAGTTAATAATGCGTTCATTTGGAAATTAGTCTGATACTAGGATACTGTTTACATGGAAACATTGTAATATTTTTTGTTATTTATAGCTGTGTATACTTTACGTTAAAAATAAATACATTGCCCGTTAACTCGAACACCGAACATTTTTGCAACATATTCTATTGAAACATTGTCAACATTTTTAAAATTAATTATTACACAAAATTAATCAGTACCCGAATAAGAATTTCATAAATTTCTAAAAAGGGTAGTTTTTTCTTATAAAAACGATTTTTTACTCATTTTTTACAAAAAGATAAGTTTTTAGGGTGTGTTCACTTGATCACGCCAGCTTTGATAGTTTATATAGTGTTAAAAGTACTAAAACTATATTTTAATTCAAAGTCACGGAAAAGCTTTGATCAGAATGGATAAAAAATTAGCGTTTTCTATGCCGTAGATTGTATAAATAAAGTGAATGCAGTTTTTACTAAAATTTCACTAATTATTATGAAATATTATTATTTGATTACCAATAGGCTTAAATTTAAACGTGGTTTCTTTTTCTGATATATATTTTAATAACTTAAACTTGGTGTTAAACTTGGTAATATGGATTGCATCTCTGTATGTAATTATATTCCAGTATCAGAGACAATTAATTTGACTAAATGGTCCGATATTTTGACCTTTAATAATAATGATAATAGACGTTTATTCGTAAAATAAAGTGTAGCAATTGGAATCTTACACACGAAAAATAACAATAATAATATGCAGATGATATTAGATACAAATATGTACTGAATGCAAATAATAATAAAATATACGGTTGAAGGCTAGATAGAGAGGAAAAACTATTTGTTGAATAATATTGTAGTTTTCGGGGAAAATGAGTTCAACCTAGCCGTGGTTCTGGATACAGGTTGTCTGAGTCTTCTATTAAGTGGCATGATGTGAGGACATAAATCTTGGAGGATGTGTTGAGGATTTTCAACCACTTGTTTCAGCAGTTTAACAGCTTGTGTTTCTCTGCGAGATTTTAATGGTACAGGAGAGTTTTCGTTTTTCTCAGGGTATTCAATGATACGATAGCAGCGTAGTTGAAGAGCTTCAAGTTTTTTTGACAAGTTAGAGTTTAAGCCGATGAGTAGGGGCGATGCGTATTCTAGGACGGAACGGATAGTCGCGAAGTATATAATCGTGAATTTGTCTTTAGGTAGAAATTTCTTAAGTCGTTTTAAAGCAAAAATACTGGATCGGCACTTTTTGATTGTATAGTTTATGTAGACTTTCCAATTTAACATTTTAGTGAAGGTGACACCCATAATTTTGATATTGGTTTCGGAGTAGGTGGTGAGGACAGTTCTGTTTCGTGGAATAGTGAGGATTTGGATTTTTGTAAGATTGAATTTCAGACCGAGCTCTTTACACTTATTGTCAAATGATGGGAGACAATTTTGATTTCGTGATCGATGGAATGAATATTGTTAATATGTACAACAATTTCTGTAGTGTCATCTGCGTATTTGACTGTTAGGTTTGGGCTGTTTAGATTTCGGGCGTAAAGGCATAAAAGGGCCAGGGAGAGAATCCCGCCTTGGGGAACATCTGAAGTTACTTCTGTCGTGTCACTGATCATAATATGACGATTGTGCCCTGTACTAAACATTTCTAAGTCAAACGTCTCTTTATAATCATTGCCATTTCATAAATGTAACTCGTTATAAATTCTGAAATGTTTTTGTTAAAAGTATTTCATGTAATATATTCAAATATCATATTGATTTAATCAGTTTATTCTCAAGCATACCTTCTAATATTTTGATAATATGATTTTTCAATGATTATTCATTATTTATTTACGAAGTTTTATTTCACTACAACATCTGACAACATAAAAATGTTATAATATTATGCCTATTTTACGATTATTATGAAAAATATCTTAAAGGTTCGATGCATATTTAACCAAATTTATTTCAGCGACTTTATTTTATTAATATTTAAAAGAGAAAAACAATTTATATTTCTCAACGACGGCCTTTGAATTGTTGCACTCTTCATGGCCGACCTAAGTTTATATTTTCAAACCTGCGTCACCACTCACTCGTCACTAATTTCAATTTTCAAAGTTTAAATATTTTGTTTTTTAAGTATGCAATTATAATAACTCTTAAATATAAATTATGATTTCATATATAAGAACAGGGGTTTTCCGTTGTCAAAACTACATGTTTTTCTGTGAAAATACTATTTAAATGGCATCATATATAGAGTATTATCACACTCCTCTTTACACACCCCGGGGATCATTTTTTTCAACCCGCTGTTTATAATTTAATTTAAAAAATATTTCAGCTGAACTCACCATCCCGGCAAATATCCCGCACAGGGAAACGATGCAGAGAATATTGAACACGGCAGAACCAACAATGGTGCTTACTCCAACGTCGGATTCTGTGATGAATACACCTAGAAGGGGAGACGAAAAGGGAAAGGGAGAGCGAGAGAGAGAGAGACAGGTGTGGAAGGAGAAAACTGACTGTTGTTCAAAAATAAGAGGGTGTTTGTTTACTTTTACTTAAAATTCTCTTTTATTCTACCAACACGACTAACTTACTGCTGCTGGAATAGGGTTCAATCTAATATTATATTCAACGGAACCAAATTTTATATCAAATTTCTTCTCGGTATTTTTTAATGAACATAAGATAGAAATTACCAAAATATCTGTGCTATTCGTGGAATTATGACAAATTTCACAAATATGTTTCTGAATGCATTATTGTTATTATTATGACTTGCAGATAGTTCTACACTAAACAGTGTGCAATAAATTATTAAAAATCTACAGCTCATTCTAAATGTATTTGTAAAATCCAATAGATTGATGATTTTAGTTCGTATATTTCATTTTCAACACATAGATACCCTCACACATTTATATATTTCGAAAGTAAGCATTTATTAAAATAAAATTAATCTTAAAATCTTACAATTTTATGAAATTTTGCTAACCTTATTTATACTCTATGTATAACACAACAAGTGTATTTTAGATAGACTTGATAATTTAATATAATAATATCTCTAATATATACATACATACTCTGCATAATCCTTACTCGTATCATCTTAATAAGTATTTATTATACTCGCCAGTTTTTAGCAAGCAAGACTAATATTTCGTCTATATTTACTGTAATAGCAAGCATCTTTAATGTTATCCTTATATGTAGTAAAGGACACACATACACACATATGTGAGTGAATACACGTACATAGCGGCTAGCCTCACAGAGAACAAACAACAGGTATATAATAGATATCACTCTCTAGGAAGCAGTCAATAATTGTTAATGAAAAGTAGCAAAGATGTTCTATGATAATTCTGCAGAGCGCACATTAGGAGATTACTGTTACCTCTTTTTCTAGGATATTTTTTACTTGTATAAATGAAGAGTTCGATAAAATGTTTAGCTCTACAAGGACCAATAAAAAAACATAGAGCACTGCTTGAGATTTGTAGATCTTATTACAATATTTAGGTAGAATTTTATGTCAGACGGATAATTTTTTTAACTTATTCAAATTTTATATGCCCTACGTGTGTGAATAGTTTATGAGTCTATCTATTGCGTATTATAAAAGCTTATGCATAATATGTTTCTTAGCTGAAAAGTATACCCAAAATTTATATAAAACTCCGTTACATGTAACATATAACAAAAATGACAAATTTATAACAAAATTAGAGTTGCAAAAATAAAAGGCAAGAAACGAACTCAAAAGCAAAGAATTAAAATGATATTTATGATATGACGTACAGTCATTAAAAAATTGATATAAAAAGTGCTCCAAGATTTAATTGATACAACGTTTACTTTTAAAACTGCAGATAAATAAAATGTAGATGAATAAGTAACATATATCTAAACTGGAAATTCATAGAAATATAAGAACAAAAAATAAGAAAAACTTCAGGGGAATGGAATAAATTGTATTATTTATTACTATTTTATTTTAATTAGCTTATTATCTAATAACTAAACATGTATTTATATAAGTTTCATGAGTTTCTGTGAAAATATTCCATTGCCAAGAATATTTTATTACATTTTTGTTCTGATATTTTTATGAATTTCTAGTTTAGATATTCATCTTACTTATTCATCTCATCTCTATATGCATTTTAGCATAAAACATTGTGACAATGTAAGATTGAGGAGTTCGTTTCTTGACTTCCATTTTTGCGACACTGTCATTTTAGTTTTGATATCAATTACATTTTTTACAAAATATTACTATATTAAAATAATTTCATACATACAACGTAAATAACAATTATTTATTTGTTTATGAAATCCAGAAATAGGGCAAAACAAATTCTTGCATATTTCATCGTTAATGTGATTAATTTCCAAAGAAAAATATATTTGTTCTTAATATTATGAGTTTTACGCAATTTTCAAGATTTTAAGTTTAAAGCTTAAATTTGGAAATGTAAAAATTTTAATCAAAATAAATACGTAAAAATCGAAATTGTCCATCCTAAATTCGAAATAGTTACATTTTGGTTTAATCTAATATGATTTTCTGTATGTGTAGTTTTATTTTCACTTTAAATTTGCTATTTATTTCGTTATATATTGTTAGCTAAGACTGCTGTACTGCTTTTATTTATAATAATTCCAGCAATTATTTTAAAAAGATCAATTTAATGCAAAAATTGATTTTCTGATAAAATGTCAATATCAATCAATAAGGCTGTCAAAAATAATAATAAAAAAAGAAGAAACACCTTTTCACTTAAATTGACCCCTTTGAAAAAAAGTATTTAGAAACCTTTTCAAATGTTCATTTAGTTGTATTTTGTTCCTTAGTGCTTGGCAATTACGCTGATACCAAAAATAAAATGTTTAATGCTTTTTGTCCTGATTTGTTATTGGTCAAATATAGGCCTATTCTTCTTGTCATTAAGGGCTAAAGCTACTAGCAATCTCTCAAGCTAATCGTATCATGTAGAAATTATCTTCAATACTTGATATCTTTGCGAAGAAGTAATAATCAACAGTTTGGACAAATAATTCTCACTGCTACATCTTCCATTAACGGGAACATACATTGTGACTTTTTATGTTTTGAATTTGTTTGAGTAATACACAGACGTAAGGTATAAAAAGTCAATAATTATTAATAGAGAAATGGTAAATAAATATACACACTTGACAGATTTCATATATCATAATTACTTGTCAAGTTTTTTTTAATAATACGCGTTACTGTACATTAAAGAAAAACAGGACAACAAAATATTTGAGATTTCTTGAAATCGCATAGATAATATATCTAAAACGAAATAAAGTGTCTGATATAACATAGTAATAACATCTGTTATTTGTGCATATGTATTTTAAAATTATAATTTCATATTAATATGAGTGAACTGGAATTTTAATTTAAATTTAAATTAAAATTTGACAAATATTTGGAAATATATATGTATATGGAAATTACTTGTACTTTAATAAAGTAATAAATAACTAAATACATTATTTTATAACCAGGAATGTCAGATATTTTAAAATCAAGAATGATATTTCAATACATTAACATATATATAAACAAAAAGGTACATCAGACATCTTGTACCTGTCGCATCCAAGTCTCTTATTACTCTCTCAATATCGACGACAAAGTCTCTGTGAAGAGGCAGGAGTGCCAATCTAGTAAGGCGATCATTTGTCATAGTGTTGCGCATGTATGCTTTCAATCGTCTTAGTCCACTAAAGTTTCGCTCCACAGAGGCTGATGAAACAGCCATCGTCAGTAATACATTGAAGACCACATGCAGGTTTGGGAACAGATCTTCAGTAGCAGTTAAGGCATCAGTGAGATTACGACCGTTAATCACGCCACTTGTAATAGCATACCGCCAATTTGATAGTTCGGCATCGATGGAGTCCTTGTTTGGAAAAAAGCAGGAGTACTCCTGCTTAATCGATATCCCCATAGCATCAGAGAGATGATGCAGATATTCAGGTAGATATTATTGTGCACATAATCTGGGAAATAGTTTGACTAACCGATCCGTGAGTTCGGTTATAAGATAGTCGATAAATTCGAGATAAACATTTAGCCTCCACCATTCCTTTGTTTTTTCAACCGTTTTGTTTGCTCGCTGCATCATTCGAACTGTTATACAAGGTCTGTCTACGGTTATATCATTTTCTTTAGCTAGAGGAACGTCTGCGTTGTAGACTCTCTCATATCCCTCTGGTTCATTACGCTTTTGTTGCAGGACACCTACAATCAGTCTTGCATTTCGACTTTTCTTGACTAGGTCACAGTCAACTTTTTGAAGGAAATCACTAAGTGGGATCAAGTGCTGGAAAAGTTTTTTGACAAAACGAGGTTGAACACAAATTCAATCGAACGAATATAGCGGTAAAAGGATGTAGCTGATTTACTTGTTTTGCTGTCTGAATCGAACTGTAACGTCTCCAGAGTTTCGGTGATGATCGAAAACTGTCTGATAACCTTCGCACACGAGCCAGCGTGATGAGACCATCTGGTTGCGCAAAATCGTTGAAGCTTTTCTTTCCCGCCAGACTTTTCCAGGTAAATACCCTGACGCTTATGTGAAGCAGTCGATTTCGCCAATTACACCCTACATGTTGCGAATGTATGGAACTTTTGTGCAACACAAAGTAATACTTTGAAAGGGCAA
>JAYRBW010098059.1:0-20024 GCA_036023295.1 Invenusta paracnida | reverse complement strand
TTGTGGTATTCTAATATACCTTACTGTACGTAAGTTGCGCGCATGAGCTAACAACCTACTACCGTAGGTTTAGATATGTACTTCTGCATTTTAATATATTTTCTAAAATTAAGTGAAAAAGCCGTAGATGGTGTAGTAAATTAGAATTTATAAATTTTAAGTTAAAAGGAAAAAATCTTAAATATACACATAATTTATATTTAATTTATACTGCAGGATCGTCGGCTTTCCCACTTAATTTTTATAAATCTAAAGCTGCGAAAGTCAAAACTATATTTTCTGAATTTTAGGTGATGCTTTTGTTTATTTCTTTGTTATGCGACCACCTGTGCAGTCATTACATAGACTTCTGGAAAAAGTAGTTACACGAGCACATTAGAGATATATTGTAGATTTTAAAATTAAACTAAAATAATAACATAATAACATATATTATATACTTTTATTTTATCGAGCTGCGAATAATACTAATTAATTGAATAAAAATATGTAATGTATAATATAATATTCCACTGTAAAATATTCTAAGCAACTCATTAAAATATTGCGGGGTATAGTTTAGCTGCTGCGTTTTTAATGGCTATGGGTGTAAATCCATAGAATATTGCCTCTAATAATTCATAATATTACACTCCAATTAATATAACATCTGTTGTAGCAAATCTTTATTTTTAATAAAAATTTATTATTTAAGTTTATACTATTTAGATACTTAATATTAAACAAAAATAACATGTTTACTTGTTGCAAATAATTAAATTTAAACTAAATGTTCTCACATTTTAGGTACTAAAATTTTGATTTACATATGACAACGGTAGCTGGATCCGTTAAAGAGAAATGCTCAATTAGCTCCAATGAAACATGCATGGATTGCACTCTCTACGGAATGAATGTAAATTTCGATTCTAATTATATTGTTTAAATATTGCGCTTTTATGTATAAAAATTATATTTTCTAAAAACATGATGTTCCAAATAGGAAACATCAAGATATTTGTTTGCAAAATATAAAAAGACGGAGAATCTTTGATAACGTTTATTTTCAATGATACTCGCTTTACGTGCGACTACTACACTTTTACAGATGGAGAAAATATTAAATCATAATTTATAACTTATAATGCAAAGAAGGAAAAAAAGCAGGCAAAACAGTGTGGCACAGTGTCCAATGTGAAGAGCCCATCATTCACAGAGCAGGAACTTATTGATTAGACCATATCAGGCGGGGGTGTGACTGCAGATATACAAGTACTCAATATATTATAATATATATTAAGTTTATATTTCGGGGGGTATATTGCTATAGCAAGTAGAACACATAAGCCGATAAACAGATACACACGATACGAGTATTTGTTAAGCAGATTCAAGTGTAAAATAGTTTATAAATTGAAGAAAATAACGAATAATAGAGCCTACGACTCATAAATACGTAGCCCTGTCGACGTTCAGAGATTGGTGGATGCATCGAATGCAGATGGTTTCCTTTACTCTACGGCCGAATTATGAATTCTTCAAGGTGCTTACTTTGGCTTGCGAACATATTGGATGCAGTGCGCTGCCAAGGCATTCTTATCATTGAAAGTTTGAATTAATTATTTTCTCGATATATACTCGATTTATCAATTATATATTTGTGTGTAAATTACCTACTCTCGATCCTTACCGTTAGAATTTCTCACTATATTACAATATTTCATTCAACTTTCGTCATTCCTCCATCGATCGTAAAGACGGATATATCATTCCATTGCTTAACAATTAGTATCTGAGATTAGTGCGCAAACAATCTTGTTTGCTCACTGGCTCAAGCATTCATTACGGGCTCACTAAAACATCAGTTGGCTTTTACTGTTATTGTTCCTTAGTTTGGATGGTAGGTTCCAAACATATTACGTAACATGTATTATGTAAAAACGAGGTAAAGCAAATGTTTTAAAAAGCCAAATGAATGAAAAAGTCAACAGTTTCATAATAAAATTGTTTATTAATTCGACATATTTCGTTGTACATACAATTTTTTCAAGTGCGTAATATAAATAAAATGAAAATATTGAAAAGAGTACATAAAATAAATAAATGAGACCATTAAAACAAAATACTATAGAGCGATTAAAATACCGAAAAATTAAAACAATTTGAGGAAGAAAGAACAGCCGTTATATATAAGTTTAGAATTTTATGGGGAGAGAGAGAGATTTAATTAAAAGAACTTCTTTAATTTGAATGTCAAAATAATTTTTACCAGAAGAAATAACTTTAAAAGATTCTATATTGAAATTAAAAGAGCAAGAATTACAAAAAGAAGATGACAGCCTATTTGAGAATTAGGTGATTTATGCTCCTTTACTCGAGTTGTAAGGTGTCGCTTTGTTTTACCGACGTAAAAAAAGTTAGTATCACACAAACATTTGTATTGGTAGACAGCCTTGGAAGCCAGAGTATTCGGATTTTTACACTTTAAAGAAAAATAGTTTTTAGTTTAAAAAGAGAATAAAACAACAGCAATTTTAATATAATTTCTTAAAAGAATAGGCGTTATAGTAAATAATTTTAGAATATGTTGCGTTTAATATTGCATTAACACAGACAGAATATATAGATTTTCTCCTAATTCAACCAAGAACGTATTGAATATTCTTTTATACTTCAATATATTGTACAATCGAAACGTGTATTAATAGAAATTTTAATTATACTTTCGTTATTTTTACTTTACAGTGAATTACTGACTATTTAGTGGTGCTATAGATGAACTAGAAATGTTATTGTTTTTGTGCATTTCAGTGTTATTTCTGTCGGGAGGGTAACAAATGTGTGGCCCAAGATTGGGGTAAAATATGGAAAATTCTTCTTGGATCGTACGGCTGTCCTGGTGGTTTAAATAAAGGGTTTTGGATGTCCTGTGAAGTTAACATGTTTTATAGTGTAGTGATTGTGATTTCATTAATAGTAGCAGTTTTTGTATTATTTGTTGTTTTCATTATCTGTTGTTGCTGCTACTGCTGCTGCAATAAAGCTGCTAGGTAAGTTAAAAAACATTATGATATAATAATATTTTGTAAAGTGCATACTAAATTAAAATCTTACATACCTCTTATAGCATTTGTTATGGTATAACAATAATTTTCCGATTAAATTATTTAATTTTTTCAACAAATCTTGATTTACCCACTATGCATTTGGCTAGTAGAGTCTGGTATGATTTTGGCATGTCGATAAGTGTTTTGGATTTAATACGCTTGTTTCCCATATCTCTGGAACCATTCCATGTTTTTATTCACTCTTAACTATTTCTAGTTATGGAGCACCTCTTTACAGTCACAATGATGTCTACTAGGTCGATTGGTGTAGTTGATTGATTAAGTGAATGTGTCACTCTTGTGGCTCGGCAGTCTATGGACTCATTTTGGGTGACACCGCTGTAAGCGGCTACGTGTTGAAGAGTAATTTTTCTCAGGTAAGTTATCCGTTCTTCGCAGAGAAATGTCACATTAACTGTGTTGCATACTTAAGGACAGATCTAATATAGCTAAGGTTCTGAGGTCCCCAGTTGAGCATTCCCATGGTAGTGCAGTAAACGCTCGCATTGAAGCTAGTCTCATATTAATCTCTTTGTTTATTAAAAAAGATGTAAGATTCGAATGCTATTATGGCACAAATACTTATTCTAACCCATTTCTTATATTCTAGACTTACAGCACCTAGTTTAAGATCGGGTCTTCTAGATTTATCCCCTTGAGAAGATATTCTATAACTCATGTGTATACGATGTATAATCATTTCTGAACTATGTTAGCTCCATTCGGTAATTTTTTGTGGATATCCACATAGTCGTATCTTCAGCAAACAGGTAATGTTTAAAATATTAAATAGAGATATTATATAACAAATTGGGTCAAGGACTGATCCTTGTGGAATACCACAGAAAAACTTCTTTTTGCCTGACATGACGCCACTAAAAGTATTTATGCATATCCTTTCAGTGACCAAGTTATGAAGTGATTTGAGGGCACTCAGGATAATTTAATTTACTTTAACTCGATCTAAAGAAGTAGGTGGCTCACTTTATCAAAGGTACAGCTAAGATCAATACCAGTGTCCTTTTATGTGGTTTTGGTTGGTGAAATCCTTTGTAGATATCTGAGATGATTTGACATAGATATGAGGTGCACCGTCCCTTTCTGGAACTTTTCTGGGCAGGGGATAGGTATACGTAAGTTTCAATAATGTAAGCAGAGTGATTCCACGATCCGTTTTATCAGTTTTGATGAAGTTGACGTTGAGCAGCTTTTCAATTTTCAAGATTTTTGGCATAAGGCCCCTCTCCCACGACAGATTTAAAACTTTGAGAATCTCTGCCATAATATTATTATTGGAGTTGATGATCATTTTTGTTATATAATATGCCATCTACTGCTGCTCGCTCTGTTGTTATTTATATTCTTAGTAGCCATTTCAAGTTCAACGGGTAAAATTCGTGAGAACTGTCCGATGTATTCGTAAGCTGACAATGGCATTGTTCAACGCTCTGTTCTTCTTTGTTTCAACTTTGTTCTTTCTCTATATATGGGTGCCCTGTTAAACCTGTCATTCTCAACCGATTGTCATCTACTAACTTCGGTATATATTTTGATGTAGGTATATTCTTTCTCGTTTGCTGTGTTCAGAGTCTTTTTCTTATAAATAATAGCTATTTATTTCCTGCTTCAGTACTGTACGGTTTTTCTTTTTAATGATACCAAAGTTTTTGTTGTGTCAATCTGGGTTGATAAGGTGCTTACAAATTTCTCTAGGCTGTCTTTTGGCCTCACATATATTTTGTGGGGGTAGTTTGATCTGTACTTTTTGAGACTATAAAATTACCAGGTATTTTTGACAGTCTCTAAGAATTTTCTTGGCTTCTTTTTGCGGTCTTAAACTCACATTCAGTGAGGTCCAGAGAGTAGTTAACCATTGAGATCTTCGACGACAATTGGAAGAGTGGGACTTAGACATCGAAGCCGAAAAGAGATCCAAAATCATGTGCACTTATTAGAGCGTGCAGATCCTATTGCTTTTTCCGGTTATCATTTTTATTTGAAATAACCACCACCATATGATAAAGGTTTCGCCACACACCACATGAATGCGGAGTTTCTTGTGCAGCTTTGACTCTCTTAGTGGCAGATACGAATGTTGTGCAAAGTTAAACTAAATTCACCGCATAAGACAGCTCTATTTTTAGAGATATTCGATGCGATCTAGGTTGCTGTTGCCAAAGTTCTCCGAAAATTTCACACCGTATTCTATGATGGACCAAACCTAACCCGTGTACAGAATTCTTAGATCAGTATCGTTGTAAACATCGTTTGCTCTAATTCATGGTTGAATCTTATTTAAATGTATATATATATGTAGATTTCACGAGTTCTATGAATGATGATATTTTGAACTCCATTTGATATGTAAGTACATATTTAGCCCCTTTATGGTGCAGCCCCCCCCCCTTCATAGAGATATAAAGTCCGCGATCCGTGGTCTGAATATTTGATATGGCCTTGTTTGCATTTTATTTGACATACTATACGATTACAAAATTCAAATTTCAGTTATCTATATTTTATAGAGAAAATTTGATTAAAAACATGATTAACTTCATAAAATTATGTTATTTTATTATGTTGCTTAATCACACTAGAATATTTGAATCATTTTTAGAGAACGAGAAAAGAAACGTAAAAAGAAGTTAAAAGATAAAGAGAGAAAAAGAAAAGCTGCCGAGAAAAAAGAAAAACAGGCGGAAAACAAAGCATCTGGCAACATTGGTGGTTCCGGTGACAATAAGTGAGCTATTCATTTATTTAAAATAATTTTTTATATTTCATTTATTTATAAATATTTAATTCATTATTATAAATATCCCAAAATATTTATTTAGGGACTTACTTATTTATAATGGACCAAGTAGTTCAAGTCAATTAAAACCTGAAATTCAATGATTTCCAGCGAATCCAATGAAGTCATTGAATTGAAAGATTAATCATTTAATTAAATGATTATCATGAAATCAAATGAATCAGTTTTGAATTCAATTATTTGTTATTGAATTAAATAAATTATCTATCAATTGAATGATTTCTCGTCGAATTCAATGAATAGTCTACAAATTCAATGGATGGTTTTTAAATTCATTGAATTGTCAATAAAATCAATAAATGATCTTTGAATTATTGAGTTTTTATAGAATTTAATGGTTTAGCATTATACTCAATGAATTGTCTATGAATTCAATACATTGTTTCCAAATTTAATGAAAATCGATTGAATGACGCATTTCAAATGACAAAAACAAATATTATATGGCGCAGATTAATATTTTTTGTTTTGCCGACTAATACTCAACATTAAACGTTGTTAAGCTAATAACCAAAACATTAAACTAAATCTGGTTTAGGTAAATAAAATATACTAATGTTACATAGCTTCTCTCAATATATAAAAAATATACGCTTGAGAAATGATTATATAAAAAAACGACAATTGTCAAATTATTTATAGGAATATATATTTGGAAATATAAAAAGAATTTTGTTTACAAATTTACTTTTGTGCACAGGCTAATTAGACTTAATATTGTCAGAATTAGAGATTACGATTAATTCATCAATAACTAATATTAAAAAATATAGTTTAATACCATTATTTTATTTTAATAATATTTATTATAAAAATGTTAGTGATATTGGTATTAATAGAATATATTTATTGTATCCCCTTTTTGAGGATATTAATGTCCGATAAAAGTGCATACTGTTGTTATTTTGACAGTACTTTTTTCAGCAATCAATCGTAGATAACATGTAATTTTTGAAATAATCGTTTAATTTGAATTATAATACCATGGAAAATATTCAAATAATCATTAAATTTTAAAATATATTTTTTCTGTGGTGACTTTAGTATTATTATAACTTATTATAAAATTAAAGAACAGAATGATAAATATGAATACAATTAAAGGCAAACAAATATCAGGACTAGAGGTCATATTTTGAATGATCTCGAGTTTAATGCAGCGAATTCAATGTTAAAATATGTGTGATCGGAAAATATTTGAATGTAATATAAAAACCAACAAGTTTGACAAAAGAACAGCTTCTGTTGAGAGCGGCGATCTACAAAAAATGAGATAATATTTGGACATTCAAATCTACATGTACTTCAACAAGAAGTGTTTTGGAATTTGATTTTCTATTTTGATTTTAGAAAGAGAGAGTGGATTCGGGAAATGAAAAAAAGATTCCATTATTTTGAAAATGACTCCGATGTAAGAGTTTTTATAGATCTATTGAGACCTCAAGCTGAGAAGACTGCCAAGCCATCAACAAGCAGGCGACATTATGAAAGCCATAAAATATAGTTCTCTATGCGACTCCGGATCATCCATCAACATGTCCTGTCACTGCGATGTAACTTTATCTGCAAATAATGCCATCCAATGTTGAATGTTTCCAAAACCGCTTTCAAAATCAAAACAATTCCGATGGTCCAGTGATGAATATTGGTACTCAGACTAAAATTAATATTGAAAAGTTGCTCCATGTGCTTAAAACTTCAACGAGTTGATCTTTATTTTGGTATGCTCTAAAGCAGACCAAACTTGATGTAGTGTAGAACTTGCCATCTTTAGTTCTTAATTTGCTGTAAAAATATCGAAGATAGTCATTCTAAATTTTAACAGGAATGTTTGTAAGATCATCGCATAGCTTTTCATCTCGAAGAAAAGACTTGAGTCGTTGAATTACACTGTTCGTCTGCTTTTGTGAGGATTTTGGAAACACTCTAGCTTTCCTATTATTTGAGTTCTTCAACAATGGTGGTATCTAACTCAATGTTTGGAAGCTCTTCTGAATTTGAAAGGTCTAAAAAGCTGGTCGACAGTTCGTACAGACGTCTCTTATTCGACTCATCGGTCACCCAATTCAACATTTTGATATATAAACCACTAAGCTGTTGACCAGGTACATTTTCCAAATTTAGTAAAGACATGGTATACACCATAGAGTAATTATACAAAGAGTGTTCACTCTTTTAAATTCTGCATGCAGTTCAATTACTATTTACCTACGTAAAAGCTTATTCAAAATATTGTTTTAAAAACTGAGAGCAATTAAATCCAGTATGTAAAACAGTTTAAGATATACAGGGAATAAATTATTTAATATAGACAACTTACGTATGTTAAAATTGTATGAAAATATATATTTGTTCTTAAAATTAATTTAATCAAAATATTTAATATTACTTTTCCCTACGCATTTACATCAAATTTATTAAAATAAAACGATTTTTTATATACGACGATTTACAGCGCGATGTATATGAATGGTTATGAGTGAACACACTTTGTATAAAAATTACTCTATGATATTAATATTGTTAATATTTAAATGTCTTTGAAATATAACTACACACTAGAGAAAAACCATATAAGATTAAAGTAAAATGTTACTATTTCGAAGCAGAGTGGATAATTTCGATACAGAAAGATATCTTAAGATTTTTATTTTGATAAAAATGTTTATTTTCATTTTATAAGCGTTTATACTAAAATCTAAATAAATGCGTATAGCTCATACAATTTAGAAAAATTAAAATTTCTTTGGAAATTAATAACATTAACAATGAAATATGCAAGAATATATTTTGCAGGATTTTACAGGATTTTACAAATAAATAAATAAATATTAATTACTTTGCATGCATGAAATTATACTAATACAGTAATATTTTGCAAAAAATGAATCGATATATAAACAAAAACGACTGCGTCGCAAAAATGAAAGTCAAGAAACGAGAAGCTCCTCAAAACAAAAACGTTGAAATTATATTGGTGAGATGAAGTACAGCCATTAAAGAAATTGATTTAAAAAGAACGCCAAAATTTAAAATTTAAAAAACAAAACGTTAAAATGATATTGATGATACATAGTGCAGTCATCAAAGAAATTCATATAAATATGGTGCCAAGATGTAATTGTTACAATACTTTCTGTTTAAAATGCATAAACGTATTGATCTATATTTAACATAGGTATACGTCTAAACTGTAAAATTCATAAGAATACGACAACAAATTTATGAAAAATTCTTGGCATTGGAACATTTTTACAAAAGCAATGAAACTCACATGAATGCAAAAGTAGTTGTTTTGAGTCAGCCAATTTTTATAACAAAGTAAAATAATATAATTTATACCATTGCCACGATTTTTTAATTATTTTTGTTGTCATATATTTACGAATTTTCCAGTTGTATATCTATGTTCATATTGATCTATACGTTAATGCATTTTAAACATAAAGTATTGTAACAATTATATTTTTGCACCATGTTTATATCAATTTCTTCGATGGTTGTACTGTGTATCATCATTATAATTTTAACGTTTGTTTTTTAAATCTTGGTGTTCTTTTTATAAAAAATTATTTAATGATTGTACTTCATATCAACAATATAATTGCAACGTTTTTTAGAGCTCGTTCCTTGGCGTACATTTTTGCGACGTGGTCGTCTTTGTTTAGATAGACATTAATGCTAAGGAGAATAGGATTATAATTGATATTTTATATAATCAGGTTAAAGTGCATTTGAATGCTCAATTTTAATATCAACGTTATTATCAGATGCTAGGGAAAAGAATTCACTTAGGGTGAACTTTTAAAGGGGTATACCTTTTGAAAGAGATCGATTTCAATAAAAAAAGTGTTTCATATTATCATTTATATCAAACCAAACATGGCAGCGTCAGAAAAATGAAATAAAAAACAAATCGTTCAAATGATGTTAGACACAAAGTTCAACAATTGATGAAATTAATAAAATATAAAAGTCATAAAAATATAGTAAATATTTAAATTTAGATATTATATATATATTATATTATGTTATTATATATATATCACAGATTTATATATCTATGATATAAGCTAAGAATAAAATGTCATAATGCTTTCTAATAAAAGTCCATATAATGTGGTTCAATATATATATACGATATAAAAACTGTATTAATGCGAATTCTAAAATTCCCCAAAACAAGCGAATGAAATTTTAGAAAATATTGGTTATTGTATATTTTTATAGAAGCAAATAAACTTTGATGTATATCCAACTTCGCCTTTTCCTATTTCACATTTTCATTGTTAAATACTAATACGATTACGTCATTACTCTGAATGGTAAGCAGGTTCATTACGCCTTATTGATCGTGTATTTGCAAAAGTTGTAGGCAGAATGCATTTAAATAATCCTATTACGTAGTATTATTCTATAATTCCTATTACGAAGTATTATTCAAGAGTGATATAGTTTAGTATAAATATTTGTGATGTTGTTGATGAATATCAGAAACATGGAGTTTATTACATCAGCGTGCGGTAGTATGATTTTATGTCCTAATAGAAATCAACTATATATAAATTACAAAAATAATGCAAAAAGTTACTGGAAATGTCGAAAACCAAATTGTAAAGTTACTGAAGGCAATAATTCGATTTCCACCAAAGGTCAACATGTACATCTGCCGCATAACAGTGCAGTAGTCGTCAAAAAGGTGGTTGAAGCGGCCAAGACGACCTCTCGCACGAATGCATTCCTTCCAACGAAGAGAGGTTTCAACGAGACGCTCAGAAATATCGATTTCGCAAACGAAGCCGTGATGGACGAAATGCCATAATTCAAAAAGAATAAAAGTACCTTGTACAGAGCGAAATCCAGTCAGTTACCAAAACTTCCTCATTCGCGCACCGAGATAACCCTTGCAGGAGAATGGACAGAAACTGAGGACTGGCGTAACTTCATTATTGTAAACGACGGTATCGAGGACAAACTAATTGTTTTCGGAACACAACAAAATCTTCGGCTTCTTTATGAGGCAGAAATAGACTTTATGAATGGAACATTATAAATATCGTCTGAAATGTATTTACAAGTCTATTCGCTCCATGTTATAGGGATGGGAGCTATGTTCTCAATGTGCATTCCCAATGTCTTCTAGTACCTTCAAAGGATATTCCCACTTACACTATAGGATGTTCAATATTCTGAAGACTTCCTACCGACGCTTCGGGTTGAACTTTCAACCAGCATTTTTTTCATTGACTTTGAAATGCCGTAATTACGACAGTTGGAAAACTTTTTCCCGAAGCTCAGATTTGTGGCTACCTGTTCCACTATTTTCAGGCCATTTGGATGCATGTCTAACAACTGGGCTTAACTATCCGATATCGAGAAGACCAAAATTTCACTCGCGTTGTGCGGAGGGCATTAGCTCGTCTTCTGGTGCCTACCGTATCCTTTAATGACTATGTGACAGTTACCTGGGGGGATCCCCTGACTGACCACTTTCCCGTTGAAATGTGGTCACATTTCGCCACTATGGATGGTATTCGTACTACCAATCATCTTGAGTCGTGGCATTGTAAACTGAAGAAGGAGCTTAACCGTCCACACTCAAATTTAATATAATACTGGTTAGGTCTATGAATTTATTATTGCTGTCCATCTCTGGGAGAATATGCTTGATATCGGTGATAATAGCAATTTGAATCAGTCACTACGGGTGATAAATTATCAGGATCTTAGCAATCAATTTCTTTGCTCACAGTTTGATAGAAAGGTTAATTGCAGAACAACTTATATATTTTATTAAAGAAACAAATGCACTGCCTCCTTCAGCCCACAAAAATTTATAAAGGCTAGGTTGTTTTAATAATAGCTTTAGAGCCAAGTGTATAGTTTTCGATACAATCGACCGTTCTCTTCTGTTGGAAAACTTGCAAAATCAAGTTGGTAATCAAAGAAGCTCTACAATTCTTAGCTTTATATCTCTCAAATCTCCAACAGAGGTAAAAGTGAATATCCATCATAGTGAACACAACTCATTTAGTATTAACTAAACTGCACCCAGTTAACTAAACTTACATCAACGACTTCAATCAAAAGAGGGAATAAGAGGCGTTCTACAGTTCATGAGCTACAACTGACAGTGTTGGAAAAGTATCTCATTGTTTATTCATACCAAGAACAATATAAGACAAATAAAGTGAGTAAATTTATATTAAATCAAAATCAAAGATTTCGAGGCTACCATAGAAATATAAGTTATTGCTACTATAATATTTACCTCTGAATATTCGGAAATTTACCCAAATTTAATCCGTTGAGCTGTATATTTATAGTTGTTACATTGGTAGTAACAATGGTATATTTATTATTCTTCCTCATATGTATCGATTATTTGTCTGCCCCTTTCTATATATTGTTACTGTTTTGTCTTGTCTTTTTCGGGCTGTATCCTCACCTTTGTATGATATATAATTCTTGCTTGTCTCAACAAAGACTCACCTTACCCTCTGTATTGTAATACTATATTACTATATACTATTGATGCAGCACATGTACGGGCGGTCGTTTATAGAATACACATTTTTGCTCCCTACGTTGCTACCTTTGTTCTTACTAAATGCTTCGGACCACAACAATAGTTCAGTGTTATTTTGTAATATACAAAGACATACGTTATTATTATTTTTTAGCTGAAGAAACAAACTGCTAAAACACACGTATGGCCGATGAATGTGGCCAAAACAATATTTACTATAAAACTAGTGAAAACCACTGATTAAAAGTGAATTTCACTCGATAAAAGTTAATTTCACTCACGAAAAGTGCTGCGTTGCGCCGCGCTGCGTTCAGTGTGCATAGGCCTTAAGAAGATGTTAATTGAGTGCATAGCCACTATCACCTAATAGTAGGTAGAATTTGTCCAAATAAATTAATCATGAGTACTTCCGGCCATCGCACGACTATATCACGACTACTATACAACAACTTGTTTGAACCACAAACGCCTTGCACATTGATCGAAGGGTATTCTTTCCGACAAATATAAAGGTGAGAATCAGTAGGCGGCTTTAGAATTGAAATATGTGTTCCATCTTCTACCAACCCTACCACATTCGGGAAACCGGCGATAGTATAGAATTCTACAATATGGTCGCGCGTCTCCGGAAACTAAAATCTCCTGTATGAATACACAAATCCGTAACAAAAGCATCAACAGAGCGGGAGACCGATGCCCGAGAAATGCCATAGGTAACGGATCAGTTCCGAAAAAACTACCTGTGGCTAAAATATACAAGCTTGCAGCTACCTTGATCTCCACAGGAATAGCATTGTTTAAATCAGAATTTGGTGCTCACACGAACAAGTTCAATAATGTTATTTATACAATTTCTGGGAAATCTGTATGTTTTAATCAAATGTTGGTCAGTTAAATAATCAAAAGATTATTTCGTTCATAAATAGTACCAGGATTTACTAAACTAATAATTGCATCCCTTACAAGCACAATGTAAGAATAATGGGTGATTTTATAAAAAGCAAACGTATGCCAGCTCATACCCATGCGTGGAATTTAGCCATAGATTAGAAACAAATTTTAATTGGTGAAATGCAACTGTGCGTACGCTTAAACTTAAGAACATACGTACCCAAGAATTAACTCTCAAAGTGAGCGTACGCCTTTCTTACATACGCACTAGTGGTGAAGCGGAAACATGAGCGTAAAACAAGTTCGTTTTTTGAGTAAGAAAGTGCGTACGCTCAGTGGTGAAACGAGCCTCTGGATAACTAACTATTGTCGAGAGGAAATATTGCTAATCTAAGCCTAAACTGATGGCACAAAACGTACAGTAAACTATTTTGCTGTCAAATCTGATTGGTTCACCGTAACATTTTTAAAGATTAAATTGATAATATACGTAATTTAAGTAGAGAACTACTTAAAATGTTAAAGTAACATATTATTTTATTAACAATAATATAGTGTCAGAATAATTCCACATTTTTACTAAATTTACTTAAGTCAACAGATTTTACTTAGTAACCATAAACAATTTATTCTCACTAATCATTTTGGACTTTTAACAATTTAGGTAATTCATGTATATTTAAGAAACTGCTTTTATTGTTATTGTAAACAATATAATTTGTTAAATAATGAACAAAATTGTTTTTCCGACAATTATATATAAATATTATGTATACTCAAATGAAATAATCAAAATCGTAAATACTTCCGTTTCAATCTTTTGTAACTACTTTTTCAATGTAATTTTCTAAATTATTATACAAAAGTATACTTTTTATGTACATGACAGATATAAATATAACATGAAAAGAAATGTGCTCTTGATTTATAAAATCGTGAGAAAAATAAGAAGTTTATTTGTTTATTCTCAAAACAAACGGCATCAAATTGAGCCATTAGAATCTTTTTATAACAATACAAAAAACGTTTTCTATAAATTGAACGGCACATTGACTCACTGAATAATAACAGACAAATAACATATTATATATCATTACATGCGATGTAATAATATAGAATAATTTATTAATGAAATTGACATGAATGAAGTCTATAACATATATGCAGTAATGTACAAAGTAAAGTTACATTTAAATATAACAAAATATGTATGTGAATAAACTGCAGAAGCTTAAAGTTGCCTTTGTGATTGGCAGTCACTGTATAACTATCAGAGGAGAAATGGATCAAACATAAATAACAATATATTGATGCCTTCCACTCAGTTTTTAGTGGATTCTTAAGATACATTCTGCAGTATGCCTTCAACCATTTCTTGAACAATGCATCATCCTAGGGAAACCTAAAAATATATATTAAGATAACAGTATATATTTTAGGATATATAGTTGCAAAGTAATAACAATGTATATAATATATATTTCTTAGTAGCACTAACAAGCCTTATAGCCATTAATTATTATAGTCAATGCTTATGTCTTATATATACTATAAATCTAAGTGAAAATAATGAATTAACTGGAACGGTAATTAATGAATTATAGTTAATATAATTGTGTCTTTATAAATTAAACTTACAGCTTAATTTCTTACTTTATTATTAAATAATAAAATTAAGCTCAATACACATTAATTAATAAAACAAATAAGTTCATACATGTGTTATATGCTAATATTTAAATGGCTCATTTAATAAATGTTTTAATAATGTTGTCATTGATATTTTATTTTAATACAAAGATAAAACATATTTTATTATTATATATTATCAAAAATTTATAAATGATCTATTTTTATATATTTTTTATTAAAGTATGTATTTATGATGTGAAATGACTATTGATTTTAAAATATATCTCATTTGTCATATAATCTTGTATAAGTACGAGTCATATTGATGTATCAAGAAGTGATAAGTTGCGAAAACATATACTTTAATAAAATAAATGTATTTAATGGCACATTTTGCATTATAAAATACTTAAATATGAAACGACAAAGCTTTAGTATTATTTTGATCTCGAGTATAACAGCCAAAAAGTGAACAATTATACTCAGGCATTGAGAAAAAATATGTAATTTTATGAGTAGCTGTATTTATCGATAGCAGTTACCCCCGATTTAAAAAAACTCATTCTAGGGAAGACAACGATAAAACAGTTTCTATTTTTATGAATGAAATGTATAATATACTTTTATATTTTGAAACTTAATGTAAGACATCGCTAATATTATTAATTTCTTAAATCGTATGAGTTTTATTTGACTATGTGAAGTTTAAAAGTCAAATGTTGATGTAATGTTCGATTATGAAAATTTTAATACTTTATTAAAGTAGGAAGATTAAAATATTTTGCCATATCTGCATTTTACGATTTACTTTGAAATTTTTACATTTTAGTTTAATTGTATGACTTATTTATCAAAATTAGACGATGAGGTAGCACGGAAGTGCTAAAAATAGTTAAACCCAACTAACACGGGCAATAAAATGAACAATAACTTTTCCATGTAAGCGCTTCGGCAAACTTTCTGTGCACATTTTTTATTATATTATTATTGTTTTAGTAATAATAGTTAAGTCATTATGAAATGTGTTAATACTTAAATAATATGCATTTCTCTTTTTGAGTCCAATATATTACATTAAAAATATTTAATTAATATATGAAATATATGCTTCTCAACAATTATTAATGGACATTTCATAACTTTATAAATACTGTATAATATATAAATGTGTCTACTTATGTGTTTATAATTTAAAATGGAATATTGACGATACCAACACAGCCTGGAGGGATTTTTCATCAAACAGGAAATTAATAATATCTGTAATATGTATATTATGCGAAATTTATCCTAAATATAGGTACATTTATTTTGATGTATGACACATTATCTGCAGCGTCGAGACATATACTCATATTATATCTTTGATCGAAACTATTTATTTGGCTTAACTTTTGTAATACCAAAGGAAGCTAGCATAACAAAGTACATATATACCTACGATACATATTAGTTTCTTCTAGTATGATAAGCTGTGTTTGGAAATGTATCTGGAAATGTGTATATAGTTTATATATAGTTTATATATAGTTTATATATATTTACCCATACACCTTTTATAAAAAATGTATGAACGCATTATGTTTAAAATAAATACAAAATATAAGTATATCATTACGTCAAATAACTCATATAAAGATTATCCAAAAAATATAAAATTCTTGTATTCAAAAAAGTAATATTTTCATAAAATATAACGTAAAAATCTTACTAGATAATAATAATATACATTTTTTTAGCAATAACTCAAAGCGTACGAATATCTATAACAAATTTAGAGGAATATATTAGACAATGCTATACAAATTATTATAATATAAACAGTACTTATTTATTTAATTAAAAAGTTTTAGAACCAATATAATATTAAACACAATATATATTAAACAAATATTCTAAATTAATTACTATAAATAAACTAACAATTAACAATTATAGCGACCAGTTTATCAATCAAAAACGTTATCGAAGAAATTTGCCGAAAAAAGTTTAACACTTCTTAATTATTTTCTGGCAATAAAAAAAAATTGCCCGGAAAGTTCGCCGAAGTGCTAACACGTGCAAATTTATTGCCCACATTTCATTTGCCCATGTAATTTAACGAGTGAATGATGACCATCAGTGTAGTAAGACACTAATAGTTGACTATCCCAAAAAAAATATATAAAACAGTACCTTGTTTATAAAGAACACCCAATGTTTCTCTTGATAACGTAATACAGAAGACTCTCATTTGCAAAACACTTCGAAAAGATTGTGAAACCAGCCAGAAATAGAATGAACATTCTCAGTTCACTGATTAGGACAGACCGGGGATTCGACAGACAGCTACTAAATAAACACATTCCTCCATCGTAAGAACAGGTATGAACTAGTGGTCATCCGCCTGGACACTGGTTATCGCGTATAGCGAGTGAAAAAACTATGAGCAACTCAGAGAAAATCAGCGAGAGTCATAGAAAGTAATAACGAGTTACTCAGTGAGCCAGTACTGGCAGAAGAATGCTTGGAAGAATTAGAATGTCGGGCTAAGCGCGATTGGACGATCCAATTTGAGAAAAGCATCAGAAAGAAGTTTAGAATCCCAGGAGAGAGATAACTAAGATGGAACTGGCAAAATGTGGGTACGCCATGAGAGTCAAATTTCCAAATTTCCAAAGACCATGTGAGGTCGCAGAAAATGTAAGGGCAGAAAATGAGGGCAGAAAATGTAAGATCATTACAGATTCGATAATAGAACCAAATTTTTGTTATAGATATTGATGAATTTTGGAGATTATAAAATCTCACGCTTCAAAAATGTGCTATCCAGTCCTTCAATGCATCATATTATTATATAATCAAAATAAAGTTACTGTATCTCTCGTTTAGTGTCAAAACTGACTGAATAATATTACTACCATAAAAATAGAAATTGTTTTATCGTTGTTTTCGGATAATTTTAGTTAGTTATCCGATCTCTATGATTTCATGACTCTATTTATAAAATGAATTATTTGAATATTGTCATTTTTTTATAATTGATATCAAAAGAATCTACAGCATCGCCAAAATAAAAGTCAAGTTAACTAACTTAAAAATAAAAAGTTGAAATATTGTTGAAACACGTGTTTTAGTCATTAATGACATTTATATAATCATTCATCAATAATTATATGTTTAATAAAAGTCATATAATTTATTCTACATAATTTAAATTTTTAAATGAGCAATATTTAATGAAACTCTTGGAGACAATTTTATATCAAATTCATTAAACATGGTGAAACGGAGTAACTTTTTTTCTTAAGAGATTAAATTTGACAAGATGCACCATCGAAAAGGCCATAAAATTACATTTTCAATTTATCAAAATTTTTCTATGTTAGCCTTTTTGGATCATATCCACAGGATAGAGTGCTATTAATTATACTTATGTTTTTCTTTTAACTCATTTGTGGCATTCATTTTGTGACTCTCGTTTTTTTTTGTCATCAGCTTTATTTATTCATAACGACGTTTTACCGGAAAATTAATTTTTTGGGGGAAATTTATTTTTTTGGCAAAGTCGACTTATTTTTCGAAAATATAATGGCATCGTAATTTTAATTATGTTTTGCTATGACTTAATAAGAAGATTATGCGAGTAAACCAATATTTCATAATTTCAATATATAAGACGAATTGTATTGATATAGTTTGGAGTTTTTATTTACTTTTTTCTTCCAAAATCAAGCATTTACATCTGAATTTGATTTATACATTCTACAAAATCTGCTGAGCTTGGTATAATGGTAAAACATCTGGTAAAATGTTCTTAAAATAAATACCTATACTAACAAGTCCTGATCTAATTTATATACATACGATTTAAAATTATATAATTCTACACATTTATAAATAGTAAATAGTACTTACAATTATTGATAAGCATATAAATAATTGTATCGTTTCTAATATAGTGAAGTCCAAATAAATCTATAGTAAATAAATCATAATTTCAATGATTTTTCAAATTTCAGTAGTCTTCATATTGCTTCTCGTAAAATGGAGTTTTCTTTAAGATATTTTGTATTCTTGTTTTCTTGTTCACAATATTTTTACTCAAAATATTCTTGTCTTGTGGTATTTTTATACAGATTTAAATAAAGACTTGCATGAATATACAAGTCAGTTGTACACTGATTAATACAAATTATAAAAATAATTACATTTTTGAAAGTTTTTATCGACTATTTTCTTGGAACATTTATACGATCGTATATACGTATATTAAAAGCATGTATCAATATATTATATATAATATTGATACATGCTTTTAATATAAAGTAAGTTAACAAGTTATCTTTGAAACAAATTTGTGTTAATGAATTTGTTAATTTTGTACTGCTATATTTAGACACTACTTTTTTGTTTATCTCTTTATAGTTCTTTTGCGATTCTGTCTTTTGTTTTGAAATATTATAGCTACTCTTTTTACCTATATTTTAAGATATCTAATATTAAAATAAACACACATTATATTTAATATATATACTGCATAATACATTTTAAATATAATATATCTAAGTTTATATATAGGGCCGTAGCTACATGAAGGCGAGAGGAGACAAATATGCCTCCCCTGATTTTTTATACAAAAAAATGTCGACCTTCAAAACATTGGTAGACCCTAGAAAACTTAAAGTGTTAACATAATTTACTAATAATCGGAGATAATAAATGTCCGTTTACACGTATTTCGCCTACTGTATATTTTCCATAGATATTATACATTCTTTTAATACATCTAGATAGGTAATCTAACTGAATGTTGTCACTAAGTTTCGGTTTCGGTCATGTATGGCAAAAATATGGTTCTATCATGTTGCGCTATAGGTTGTACAAGCCGATATTCCAAAGATTCAAGCATCAATTTTCATCGGTAAGTATAGTTGTATTGTTATTTAAACATATTATGTTTATAGCAGTTATTAATTGATCTGTATCCACATAGATATTTTTATTTTTACCTGTTTTACCTGTTTTACAACCTACCAACTACGCCATGCTACGGCTACCAATGTCCCATTACCACATGACCATAGGCATA
>JAYRBW010098048.1:0-20027 GCA_036023295.1 Invenusta paracnida | reverse complement strand
TGCAACAGCCAATAAAAAACGATAATTTGAATTTTAAGAAAAACAGTAGCTATGCAATTATTCAAGATTTTACATAGTTGGTTCTAGCTGAAAACTTTTAAATCTGTACACCTGGGTGCAATTGTTTAAAAAGAAATTATCAAACTATACAAAAACATAAAAGTAAACCCTGAAACTGAAACAGACTGGAACAACCTCAAGAATACTCTTAATTCAGCAACCTCTAATACCTTATATTACAAAGAAAAAACCAAACAAACAAAACTCTTTGACAGCCTGTCCATTGGTAAACTCTCTCAAGAATAAAAAGAACTCATGAAAAACATCAATTCCACTACAATTCAAACTAACAAAGATTCTCTAAACAATAAAAGAAAATATAATATAAAACAAATCTATGCTGAAAACTGGAAAGAACATGAAAATCTCACTAATAATATAGCTGAAGAGTTAGAAAATATACAGATGACTCAAGAAGATATTTTTAAATAATAAGAATCCTAACATCAAAAGAAGGAAACTAAAATATCATTGTCTAAGGTATAATCAATGATCTGACAATTAATATAAAAAATAGCTAACTTAGTTACAAAATGAAAAAATGTAAATACTTAAGTTCTTATCTTGAAACTGAAACAGAGATTAATATTTAATAGAAGAAAAAATCTTATCAATATAGTCATGGCCAAAAACATATTCAAAAATAAGAAAATCAGCATTAAAACTAAACTAAGAGCATTTAACAGCATCATTGAATCTGATTCCTTCAGAATTCAGAAATATACTAGACCCATATCAAAATATAAGAAAATTAAATTGACTCCTTCTATTTCTAATTATTATTAACAGACTTTTTTTGTTATGTCCTCAATTGAATAATATTAATAATAATAATATATATCCAATCAATACTAATATCCCAAATTAATTTCATTGAAGACCTCATAAAGGATTGTGCGAAGTCTTAAAGGATGCTTTAGTGAAATCTACAACACATTTTTAAATACTGAAATACATTATGGACCTAAACCCCTGATTATTACAATTAATAATTCATAGGAAAACTATTAGTATTAAGCAATATAATTATAAGTATAAAATTCCATAAAATTAATAAGAAATGCGTAATTAAAAATAGGATAGGATTAAGAAGTTTTCATTTATTCTTAAAATAACTAGAAAAAATGTACAAATACTATAGTACTCAATAGTAGAAATAAATTAGAAATATTATATAAAAAAACCTTGTAATGGCGTACATCAAGGTGTAATGAATTGTACATACGGCAATTTTTTGTTTCGCTTGTTTTAGTAGGCATAATTTAAATAATTTCTTTACTGATTTTTAAACACTTAAAGATATTCAAATGAGAAGGTAATTTCACAACAAATCCAGATAGCTAAATATACACTTAAATTGACTATATTACTATTATTGAGTATTAATAAGAGATCATAAAATAGTTACATTATATTTTTGCAGGTACATTCACCATCACAGCTAGACCATAGTTTGGTTATTTCTCAGCTTAAACTTTTAACTGAATATATATGCAGAATCTCATTAAAAATTATCTATAAACCTAACATTGAACAATTTAACCTGAACATCTAAAGGTGCGTCTACATTATACGGTTTTGATTCGATTTCGAGCGAGTGTCGAATGGGTGCTGGCACTCAGTTTTTATAAAAATCGGATGAAATAAATAATTATACTGCTATCTTAAGTTTAAGCCTATGGCGACTAATTAATTATATTCCCGTAAAGCAATCTACCCAGTAATAAAATAGTATTTGTTGTTATTGATTCAAATTGCTTGCCTAATCGCTCTCATTTAATATGTAGGTTTTCAAAGTGTTTAAACATATAATTGCTGTATGGGTAACCCATAGGCTTTAATCGAATTAGCTGTTCTATTTAAAGTCTATGGGGTGTACCAAATTATAAAGACATAACCTTTAATATATTTTTTAATTACTAACATTACTCAACCCCGCCGAAATACAAGAATAAATCATAGCATTGGAATAAAAAATGTGCCTATATAGACGAACATAGATACCTATATGCAAGGATAGGAAATCTGCAGAGACAAGAAAAATTAACGCTAATATAGGCAATTGCCGATATAGATGAATTCTACTGTAGTAATAACTTTCTAATTAGATGCAAGTATAATTAGGGATGTTACAAAAATATATAACATTAAATTTGCTTATCAAAATAAGAATATTCAGTATTTTAGTAAAAATTAATAAATGAACATTTATAATATGTACAAATATTTGTATTTAGACTTCAAACATGTGTACATAATTATATATATAATTACGTATAAAAAAATTCACACTCACTTTCAGAAACTAAACATTTAAATAACAACTTAAATCATGTTTTTACTAAAAAATAATGCTTGCGTATGTTTCAAATATTATATATAAGGATTAATAGTAACATTGATTGTTTATAAACAGTGCAACAGTGCATGATACAATGAACATATTTTAAACTAAGTGTCATAATAACATATTATATTTACAATTCCCACCACTCCTATTTTACATGTCATGATATGTACACAGTTCTAATAGACTAGTGATGTGGTTATGGTGAAACGGATTATATAAACAGGTTACTATATAGTTACTAGAACTTCGGAATATGAAATGCTTTTTTTATAAATGAAATAAAACTTTTTATGGTTTTAATCTGTCCAAAATTCGAAGTGTTGCCAAGAAGAATACCGACGCTGCAACGATATTAGATGGAATAGATGTCAATGGCCACTAATCGAAACTTTATAAAGTAGCAAATGCGTCAGAATACTATAGAATTTGATAAGCTTCTAAATATGTCGTAGTTTTTGTGGTGTTGATGAGTTGCAGTGTATTGGAAGAATGGGTTTGACACATTCCAAATCGGATATTTTTAGGATCATACGAATGAAGAAAAGGTATATTTGAAGTTTTTGTTGGACATGATTGAATTTTGCCATGACTAGGCGTATTCAAATTCGGAAACTTTGAGCTGATATTGCCTGATTGACAAAACGAAACATTCTCTGAGATGCGAGTACACATTTTTCGTTTTGAAGATTTTAAGAACACAGATTCAGCTATTTTGTTTTCTGGCTGGGAAGAAAAATGTACATTAAGTGAATTTGGACGGTGTCTGTTTGGGTAAGCCACAGAATGTCGCTGGTCTGATGTAAGATTATCACATAAAACATTACCGTACTTTGGTACAACAACGGACTGCTTTGCTTGAAATTTATCATTTACTGATATAGCTCGTCTCGAAGATGCACGGTGAGGAGTAATAAAGCACTTTAAATTGATGGATTCGGTGGTGTTTTGGTTTTCTGTTCGCATTAGTGGCGCTTTAGCAGTTCTGGATGATATATGAGAAGAATTTAAAAGGTAAGGATTGCAAATAAGTTTATCAGACTTGATGTGAAGCTGATTTTCACCAAGATTTTCTGAATAGGCAGTATCTAAGACACCTAGACTTTCTGCATAAGTCCGCTCTGACTCAGTATTTGGGATCGAATCAGATCGCTGACTCTCCTTAGCAATGAGATTCCCAAATGACTGAAAAACAGAAAATATAGGAAATAAAGAATATATTAACGAAAGCTATTTGGATAAGAAGACATAAAACATGCATTGAAATAAAATTGAAGTCTATAAATTATTTGACATAAATAGAGAATTTTTAAAATTAATGTGTAAAAATTGTAAGTTATTAACTAATATATAGATCTCATTGAAACTTTCACCTTTATAACCTTAGAAGGAAGAAATAATCGGAGTCTGGCTTCAACCTTTTCCGTCCAAACAGAGAATAAGCAACCTCCGTCTCCAGCAGATGCTAGTTTAGTAAATAGCATAGGTTCTCTCCATAAAAAAACGCAAGCAGACAGGGGATTGAAAATTCTCAGTTGACACAATTCCTTTTCCTCCTGATATGGATTATGTAAAGGGGATAGGTATTTAATTTAAAAAATCCAAGAAACAATGGTTAAATAATGTGTATTTCACTTACATGTGACGGAATTATCGGAATAGGACACATATCAATTTGAGTTCGGCATTCTCGCAAAAGAATTTGTATTTGTTCCACTATTTTACTGTATCCAATTGAAACTTGTATCTGTATTTATAAAGAAAGTATTATTACTAGCAAATTATCATAGCATATATCAACAAAATTATGCCAGTAATAATATGGTATATATGTATTTATTTAAAAAATTTACTGATTAAAAATATAGAATTATAAGAAGTATGTACTTACATGAATTTTCATGGCAAAAGTTTGTATTTTCTTTTTAACCCAGTCAGTTAAAGTGGTTAAACTTTCCCGACGAATCTTTGCACAATGGTCCACGCGACTATTGATTGGTTGTGGAGCGAAAATAATCACGTGACAGAGCGAGAGTTGGCGAGCTAGTCGACAAAGGCGGAGTTGGACAGAGGAGAGGACAGTCGGGTCACCGAGTGAGGAGAGTGGTTGGAGGATGATGCCAGTGGAGGGGTCGAGTATGATGTCGGGCATGAGAACACCGTGGGATTGAAGACGTTCCAACACACATATCTTCAGACTTGGAAGGGTTAGGAAGGAGGTAAAAGTATTTGTATAACATCTTTGTTTATGAAAAGGGTTTAATTGAACTAATTACAGTAGTACAAGAGAAAACTTTCAGATCACTCTTCCTCTCTTCAATTTGCTTTTTTCCAACCAATCATAATCGAATATGGCTTAGCACAAATAGCAGACAAGGAAAAGAATAAAACTATACTGACGACTGTTTAAGATTATTATGTGTTTTGACAAGTTACTAAATATCTATTACTATCTACAACTGTATTACAGAAACGTACAAATTTGCCTGTATTATAGAAACATATTAGGTACCAAATTCAAATTACCTGAAATTTCGCAAACATAGATTTTAAGTTTAGTACGCAAGTTAATCTATACTATCTATTTAAATGTACTATAACAGTAATCGAATTGTTAGTTGTACCAATTCAAGTTTTCCGCTTTTGTACGTACTTATATAAACTGTTACAACCAACATTTATATTATGATCATTATGTATATTCTAATAATTTTGTTTATATGTGCTGATTTAATTACAATGTGAGTTGTATTTTTATCGGACTGTATATGTAGCGGTTTTTATTCATTATAATATATAACATCGTTTCTGCTAATTTCGTCTTCTCTTGTTCACTCTTTCAACTTGGCGTTGCTAGCAGGACCCCGGGTTGTTTAATAAAGCTATTTACCTGATTGATTCTCTTCTGTGCCGCGGTCTGTACTGCATCACTGGGCGCTTAGAGCTGACTGTAATGGTCCAATAATTGATTATATCCACTGTAGACTTTAGGCTGTAGTGAGTTATATTTACAATAGCTACTACGTAACTTGGATCTTGAAATTTCTAGTATTACCCAGTTGCTTCAGCATTTCTACTACTATACTTTTCTATATGGATCGACGTTTAGAAAATTTAGATATCACGGATCCAAAGGGGCTAGACAACTGGCTGGAAAGATTAAATCTCTACACACTTACTAACGAAAGGATTACAAACGAAAACAAGAGAACATTTTACCTCACCTTCATCGGAAAAGACGCATACAATCTGCTCAAAGGTTTGTCGTATCCTTATACACTAACTTCGAAGACAATCGAACAGTTACATAAACTACTTACGAAACACTTACATCCCGTAAACTTCGAAGCTAAAGGGCTCGGTTCCACAATTTAGTACGCAGTCTAGAGAGACACTTAGAGCGTATGTTTTAAGATTACAACAGCAAGCCGCAAAATTCAATTTCGGAAAATAACTGAACACCCAAATGAGATAAAATTATCGCAGGCATTAATGATTCTGAGATACAACGGAAGTTACTTAGAGAAGTAGATCTTACTTTTCAGTCAGCCAAAGAAATTTTATAAAGTTTGGATGGTGTCAACAGTACTATCAAACAGTCAAGCACATTCGCAACTCCGATTGTAACCCCACTCAAAGCTAATGGTCAGCCAAGAATCTGTGGAGATTTTAGAATCACTAACAATCATCAACTTACCCAGACGGTAACTACAACTCTTGAAGTAGACGATATGTTTCAAGGACTAAAGGGAAGCAAGATATCTTCGAAGATTGATCTCACCAATGCATTCGTTCAGATACCTATCGATAATCTTCCAAATAATTAATAACAATACACACTATGTGGGACCTCTTCAATTATAATTACTTACCGATTGGTCTCAATGTATTTCCGGGTATATTCCAGAAAGTCATCAATGAAGTTATTGAAGGCATTCCTAATGTAAGAGCTTATCAAGATGATATAATAGTGTTTGGAAGTAATACGAAAAACCACAATGAGACACTCCTTCAAGTATAGAAAACATTGAAAGATAGAAACTTGCAAATCAATACCAAGAAATCAATCTTTTAAGTTCCACGGATAAAATATATTGGTTACTATATCGATGGTCGCAGTATTTCACCAGATGTAGAGGGAATTCAAACTTTTTCTTGGATTTATGTCATATTACAGTAAATTTTCCCAAAATTTTTCCAGATTACTCAGCCGTTATTCGATGTTCTCGCGAAGGAAGATTGGAACTGGTTCAAGGAATCAGAGGACGCGTACAATTATTTTTAGTGGTCACCAAAATTCAAGTATTAAAACGTTTCGAAATTGGAACTTATTCGGAATTTATTGTTAACACTTCGGAAAAGGCGATAGGGGCTGTTCTTGAACAAGGTTCACAGCCAGTTATATGCATATCCAGATGACTTAGCAAATTGAATGCAATTATTCACAGACTCAAAAGGAAGCGTTGGCAATAGTTTGAGCGGTCAGTAGGCTGCATAAATACTTGTTTGGGCATAACTTATAAAATCGTTACAGGTCACCAGGCGTTACAACATATTTTTCATTCTGCTGGTTCAGTTGGTAAAGCAACGTCCGCAATGTTAGATATGGGCCATAATTATCAGCTTATAACTACGACAGAACATCGGCTTGGAAAGAAAATACCACAAGCTGATTACCTCTCACGGTATGCTTATCAAGGAAAATTTACAGAAGAGTTCTCAGATAAGGACACAGCGTTATTTGTTAATCCTTTTCCAACAAATCGGAATCATCTAATTGATAAACAAAACTAGTCTAAGGTTCAGTGTTAGCTGGCTTGAAAAATAGATGGTCGCTATCGGCTAAAAAGAAGTATCCTAGTTTATACGCACATTGTTTCAAATTCTCAATACAATCAGATGGAGTTATTTTATTACGATACAGAGCTGTGATACCCCAACTTGTCGAAACGCGATGTTACAGCACTTACATAGGATATCTTGGACATGATAAAATGAAGTCGGTAGCCAGATTACTGTGTTGGTGGCCTTCCTTAGATGCAGATATTACTACTTTTCTGCACAACTGCAGCAAATGCAAATGCAAAACGAAACCTCGTAGTCATCCAAACTGGAAACATTGGCCTACTCCGTTCACTCCAATGCAACACATACATGCAGATTATTGTAGACAGTTTTTGGGTAAATTGTATGCTTTGATCATAGAAGATGCGTACAGTAAGTTCCCAGAGGTTTTCCAAACCACAAATGCAACACAGATTTTACCAAAACAGCATTAGAGAAACTATTCGCAAGAGAAGGTATTGACCAGGTCTTAGTTTACAGAAAAATTGAAATTATGGTTGAAACCAATTGGCTGTCAAACCGTTTTTACAGCCCGAAAAGACCCCTGCTTCAACGGTCAATCCGAAAATTTTGTTCGCACGTTGAAAACAGCAATCTTAGCTAATAGTCCAACCAACTTAGAAGAATTTAATAATACAATATAAATATTTCTCCTACAGTAAAGAAATGCAACTCACGCCACTAAGAAGACATTTGCTATGCTATTCAAAGGCAGAAATTTACGTTCATCTGTCAACATAGATACAACTGAAGTTACTTTCTATCGAGGGAACAATACTCGCCTCTGTGATGGACTAATCATTGGACCCAAGGGTAACCGAATGCTTCAAGTCATGGATCTAGCAGACGGAACGGTACATAAATGACACGAGGATCAAACTAATATCTCGTCCTTCCACCCGTCTCAACCTTCACACCGGTTCAACAATGGTTTAACTCAGTTCATTATTTAACATCATTCGTCATTGACGTAGACAGAGAAGAAACCGAATCAAATCTTCCGGCTACTGATCTACAAACTCAAGCAAATTCGAAAAAACTGATTCCACTCTTCCGGCAACTCTTCAACATACAAGAATACTTTGCATTCCAGTTTTTAACAAGGAGTTGTAACAGTAATAGAATTGTTAGTTGTACCAATTCAAGTTTTCCGTTTTTGTACGTACTTAAATAAACTGTTACAACTCACATTCATATTACGATCATTATGTATATTCTAATAAATTTGTTTATATGTGCTAATTTAATTACACTGTGAGTTGTATTCTTATCGGACTATATAAGCAGAGGTTTTTGTTCATTACAATATATATAACTTCTCTCCTGCTAACTTCGTCTTCACTTTTTTGTGTACATATTTAACATGCATTCATAGTTAAATGAGTAAATGACGGGAACAGCTAAGTACTAATAAGTAAACTATAGGAAACTATAAATAGGTACTTTTAGTTAACTTGAGGAAAACAGAGAAATATAGCATGATTTATATACATTAAGACTTAAACTACAAATCTCTCGAAAATTCTTCCAATTTTGCTCTTTTTGAGAATACAAATGACTTACTTAAGTAAATTTCAAGCCATACTAGAAATAAAAAATCTGAAATCTGAATCGCTATTGAGATAGACTTACTTAAATTTGTTTTTAGAATGCTACACTAAATCAATGAAGAGTTTAGATTTCTGTTATAGTTTAAATTGAACATAAATCATCTATTTCTGTGAACGAAATTTTAATTTCAAACAAATTACAAGTATGAGTGGAGTGCTTTCAGTTTTAAACATAATTTTAATAATTTATTTCGTTTGAAGACTACTGAAATAAAAGATATAAAAGTTTATGCAAATTACGGAATAATTGACGTGTTACAAAATTATACTGTATTTTGCTGCTTACTTCTAGTTAGTTTCAAAGTATTAATTAAAGCTGACCCCAATAAATACGAATTTATTTCAAATACTAGAACATACACTTCTGTTGTTTACATTTTAAAGTCTTGAAACTCATTTATATGAAATTCTGCGTACTTCACAATTTTAATGTCATGTATGCGTAAATTTTTACTTTGTTGTGAGACGGACTAGTAGCTGAAGAGACGCACGTTTAGTAGATCAACAGAAAAAGCTAGATACACGTATGTTGCTTTAATACTTTTTCTGATCTGTCATTGGTGCTGAGCCATACTCGATTGAGGCTTGTTGGAGGAAAGAGGAGAGGGTTTGGGGGCAAACATGGACAGAGTGGCGACCCGGAAGACCTCCTTTCCTTACCACTAACAGCATATATTTTAATTAAAAATATTTTTTTATACAAAAGTTTTGCCTCACTATAATACACGGCCGATTTTGAATATAAATAATTATCTGTATTTTATGTGTGCCTATATGTGAGATGTTTCCTTTACACATGTGTAATGCTCAAGTATTTATTTTGTATTTTTTTAAAACCATAGTCCTAGTATTAACTCTCTACAATGCAACGATTCTATTTGTATAAAGTTTATCTTATAGGTAGACAATTTACAGACAGACATAAGAATGTTACTGTCTTGTGTCTTGAAAAATTGAAAGTTTTAAACATCCTAGTTTTAAAAAATATATTAAAAACTTTTCAATGTCAAATTACAAATGTTTTTAACATTATATGTTGCAATATACATATTATTACACAGATTATTACAAGCACGCATTAATTATATATTTAAAACATATTTATAAAAAATAAATGTAGTAAGACATACTTAGTTTCTATTAGATGCACTAATTTAGGCAGTCTTGTGATGTAATCAGAGCCAATAAGAATATCAGAAGCATTCATTGTTTTAGGTTTTACGGAACTTACAATGAGGCTCTTAGGTCCTGAAGAATAAAATGTAAACAATATTATAGTCATGTTAAAATATATCGTCTAAAACAACTTTGACTTTTTTAATGTACTAATATGTACGTATATAACCCAAATAAAGTAACGCATTAAAGGTAGATTAGAAAAGAAAAGAATATAATTATGGAAAATCAATTACCCAAACTAATAATAAATAATTTAAGGTGAACACATCAATTTTATCAAAAGTTATTTTCATAACTAAAGTTATTCGGAACCCGGTTTCCAAATCAAGATGAAATTATAACTTACCTTTAAAATAAAATGTTTTATTATCTTTAATACACATTAGCTAATCCAAACGTGAGTCTTATACTCAAGTTTTATTTCACATAAATTTAATACAAAATATATCTCATTCAGTAATAATACTCTAATAATACACAAATAAATCTAGATAATATATTTTTGTCGACACAAAAACACATAACTACACTTTCAAAAGTCTGTTGAAACTGCAAGCTACGCCAATCGGACGATTCTTGCAAAATGGAGAGGTACCTTATAGTCTTGTTAGAAATACGTGGGATATTCTCCATCTGATACCAACAATGAAGGCATGATTGCCTCTTGTAACTGTGAAAGTTACTTCTCTCCAATTAGATTTCCATCAATAAAGAAAGGTTCAATGATTTGTGTACCATACCATAACCTTACCATAACCATGCATTTCGCAGTCGACAACACAATGGGGAATAGTATCGGATTATCTGTCGGCTGACCTTATCATTGATGTAAAAATTAGCTTCATCCGAGAATAAGGTTTTTAATGTCAGTGTTTAATGCCATTCTTTCCCAATTTATCTACCAAATATGTATAATTGGAGACAACGGCCAGGAACATCCTCAGAGAAATGGTGGAGTAATTGAATCTAGTAGGGGTACCATTTGATTGCGTGAAGAATTTTTTGCACACTTTTACGGCTACACCAATTTCTTGTGAAATACGTCTATACTCTTTGATGGACTTTTGACTACTGCAGCCAAACACGATTTAAAGTATCTCATGATAGCAAATGATATGGTATATCCTGACCTCAGTCACTGAGTTATTATTAACGCTGCCGGTTTCCTTGAATTTTTGTTTAGTTTTGATAAAGCAGTTTTTAAAGCTAAAATGGATGGCTCTCATAGAAACTATCAACTACCTCTCGCCAACTGCCACTATGAGCTTATAATATGTATGATAAGAGATTCGGCATTCTGAATAATAAAATAAGTTTATATTAAGCGAATACAGAAAGCGCAGTCTATATATACCATGTTGGATTTTGAGATACATTTATTCGTTTTACACTAATAACAAAGATTTATTATTATTTCAGAGTTCTCAAGTTATATCACAAATAAATAATTCGACTACGTTTCTTGGTACAACTTCATATGTTTCCTGATTTTGCATCACCCAGTAAACTTAACATTTAGTACATTATACATTTTGCTGTTTTATTTAGAAAATATGACTACTTTACCTGAAGTTAAAATCTTCATAGGAATAACTGGATTCTCAAAGTAGATATATGGCAGTTTCATCTGATGACACAGTTGAATAATGCGTTCATTTGGCTGTTCGGCATCGTAATCAATAACACATAGAGTCCTTTTCTCGTTATCCAGAAGTATACTTTCAATTTCAACTTCTCTACCAACCACACAGATTAAACTAATACGATGAAAGACAAAAAGATACGTCGTATTAAAAATGTAAAATATTTTCAACAAAATTGTAGGAATAAAACATTAACTGATGATATAATTTTAACACCAAATAATTGTATTGTGATATAAATATATTTAAATTAACAGTCAATTAATATAAGATGCTTTTTACAATATTAAAAAATAGAATGATAATAACTGTCAACTTTAAAATTTACTAGTTTAATACTTTTTTTAAACCATTAGAATGAAGATATAACATAATAATTTGAATGCTATTATCATATTCAAACTATATGAGGTAATCATAACGAAATATTCATTTCTAACTTCATGTTAAATATATAAATTTGTAATATAATGACTTTTACTCAAAGTTCACCTCTACTCGTAGATCTTACCAAATTATATACCAGATAACATTAATATTTTGGTATATAAAATAATGCTTTAAATGTTATTGACTTGTGTATAAATTACTAAATTAATAAGCACACTAAAATAAATGTATGATTGTATTATTCAAGTAAATCAAATGGTCCTTGTGTAGACAAAAAAAGGAAATATTATAGATGAATTCTTACCTTGAAGAAGACAACTGAGCCTCAGTAGTGTTTGATGTAATGACTGTCACAATGTTTCCCATTACTTCAATCGTCAATTTTTGAAGTAGTTTTGTGCAATTTTGGGATAACAGTAATATCCACAGCTTTTAAATATAAAAAAAGTTATGTTTACTACAACATTAATTAAATAATAGTAGTTGTCAACTTACTTGGTTTTTTCGAACTTTTCTGAGAGAGGTAACTAGACTCTTAACAGTAATCATTTTCGGGCAAGAGTACATTTCATTTGCAGTACATTTTCGAATCACTTCGTAGCATTCATCCAACGTTGTACGATGAAGAGCTGATATAAAATTTGTATAAAGAGGAATATAGTGACAATATTTTAATTATTTATAGATATATTCAGTTTTAATTAATCAGTGAAAAGTTAATGCAGAAACTATATTTTTACCATAACTTTGTATAAGTGTAAATCATCAGAAAATAATATATTTTGCAGGTTAGAAGGTTTTGGTAATGTCACTTAATCAATTTACAATGTTTTCGAAAATGTCGACATATTTCGATTTTTAAAATAGCATAGAATAAAAGTTTTACTCATTTTACTATGAAATTATATACTATCAATTATATACTTGGCTGTCCTATCGAGAATTTCTTTTTACTTTGGATGTTCTAATATATTATGAAATTTTTCGAAACTAAAATGTGTAGTGCATCGTTTATAGTTTTATTTTGACAAAATTAAAGATTACAGATCATATATTTCGCAATCATGAATATAAATATTACCCTATTTAGGTATAGGAATTTATACATACATACATATTGGTTCAGAATAGTTAAAAAAAAATTGAAATGTAAAAAAAAAATCTTTATATAAGAGATCAAACGATATATAATATAATAGATTAAAAGTACTAATTCGGTGATTTTAAAAAGTATGAATTTTCTAACAGCTTACAATTATTTAAAATAATTTACAAATTGACTAAATATATAATTTCAAAAAAGATAACGTTTCAGTAATTGCACCATTTGTACTAATAACTTTATTCCAGTTTTTAACCAATACCGCTATACCAGCGAGCGCTCCATATTTTTGAACAACCTCATAACAATACAGAAGTACATACAGAAGAAGAATCTTAGAAAACAGCGTACTGCTAGCTGAAAGAGAAGATAAACAATGATTAACATTTGTTCAAGATTAAAGATAATTTTGTTCTTGCGTATTATTATTTTGGTAAGTTTTATTACTTTAGTGTGAAATGGAAGAAAGACTTTTTTTATACGCTTTCTGACATACTTTATAATCTACGTTATACTATACGAGTCAGGAAAGTAAAGAGTAATACATTGTTCTTGAAGAAGAGGACTGAGGTTGAAATTAATAGTAAAAGGGAAGATATGAAAGAATGCCATAAACTTATCATCATCTCTTAAAATTTCTCTTAGTCAACAACTCGGTTTATGAGCAAATTAAATTTCAGATTTTGATTTACGGTTCTCAGGGTGATCGTCATAATAAATAACCAAAGCATGTATTTAATGCTATGTTATAAATAAAAGGATTTCTCAAATACTTAAAAAAAAGTAATAATTAAGTTAAAATAGTAATATTACAAAAAAATCTATATAATTGTATAATCCTATAAAAAGCACATTAATGAAATAATTAATCAAAATAAATTGAGTTAGTAAGTTTTATTTATATTTAAAATAAAATGTATATTAATATACCAAGAATATAATGATAGTGACCGTTACCTGAGTATCCATCTTCTCTTAGCTGCTGAAGCATATTTTCAGCTACTCGACTGGAAAGTTCCTCAGTATAAAGGTGGGATAAAGTATCCTTTACTATAGAGGAACAGATCCTTTGCATAACTTTAAACGATCTTTGATAAGTTTCTGAAAAAGTGAATAAAAAAGTATTTTTTGAAGAATAGAATAATATTAAGCAGTAAAAAAAACCTATTTATAAACAAATAAAATATATTTCTGTTAACGTTTTGGATAGTAACTACTAACCATTATAAATCTAATATTAATATGGAAGTACATGGCTAAAGTATTAGTGAAGTTAGTGAAGATAAGAATGTATTTAAACTATTTGCTTCCTTATGGTTAGTACTTATTTAGCGAAACGTATCTGGAAATATATTTTATTTGTTTATAAATAGGGGGTTTTTACGGCTTTATAAATATTACTGAAATTAGTGTTTTCACAACACTATTTAAATTTAATTTTGTTTGTTAATAATTATATTTAATAATCTTTTTTACCTGGCCAAGTAAAAACTACAGCATACGTCATAGTAGCTTTCTTGTGCAGTTGGAGTGTGTCTGTAAATAAAACACTTAGTATAATATATAAATTAATGGCAGAATCAAATCGAATCCACGAATGGATGTAGGAACAAATAAAATTGTGAATTTAAGTGTTATATATATCAAATCCAGAGATATATTATAATAAAATACTAATTCGCATTTTTTTAGTATGAATATTCAATTTGATATATTAAATAATATAATATAATAATTTTTAAATCCTGAATTTTTTTAAATTTTAGGTATTATTTATTTGTGGTCTTTCAATTTATTTACTACTTTAATTTTATGACAATATTGGAATAATAAACTGTATTTATATAATATAATAATAATAAACATCTCAGTAAATTTTAACCATACATTTTAATACATCCCCAGGTTAACTTGTGAAATTCAAATGATATATTGAAAAATTATCGGTATACAGAACTAATATAATGATGTAATATAAAGTTATCAAAGACATTTTATTTGTTAAATTGAAAACAAACTTTATAATAAAAAATATGTATACATGATATATATATATATATATTTGTGTGTATAATACTATAATTAACGTATAGACGAGGAAAAGTAGAATAAAGAGACTAATATAATAATTTAAAAGCGGTTATTAAGACACAAAATTTCTTTCTGTCGCAATTATTTAATTGAAAATAATGGTAGAAGTCCTTCACTATTCATTTAGAAAAATTAATTAATTTTAAGTCGTTTGCATAGAAAAACCAAAATATTCAAAACTGAACTATTATTTGTATTACTATTGAAAGGTGAAGATCTAATAGAAGTTTCAGTAGATGAACATTGTAAATTTATTGGATTTGACATCAATTTTTCCCCACCATACATAGACGGTAGATCTACAAATATGCAACAAAGAATAGATATGATAAAGCAGGATGTAAATTAATATTAAAGTTTTTCTATTATACATATATACTAATTTCTGTAATGTTATATACTAATCGTTACGTTTATTTTCGGTTGTGGATGAACAACTTCGTAATTGCGAAATCTTTGTATTTGGGGTTCGATAGTTTTCTTGAGACATATGCAATGACCTTTCAGCTTCGTTTGATTCTAAAAGTATAAAATTGTGAGTTGCTAATTCCCTTCATTATATCAAATTAACAGCATATAAATAAAACCTCCAAATAAAAAGCTGCTTAATTATAATATAGAGATAATTAGAGTAAACATTTCGAACTTATACTTAGAATGTTGTACAAATTATTGTGTATTTTCTGTTATCCTTGACATCTGTATAGGGAAGGTGGACATTCCGCACAAACCGCAAGTGCTAAATATAGCTTATAACGTAAACATGCGGGGGCATGCAGTTGCTGCCTACCATAAAAATAAGAGTGAATAAAAGTGAAACAACAAGCAAAAATTATGTACAATTAAAGTATGAAATTCGGGGCTTCAAATTAGATTTTGAAAGTGGTTCGCACGCTCAGAAGTGTTTCAATTGGTAAACTTTGAAAATCCCATGTAATTAAAAATTTTCGTGAGTTTTTAATTAAATATTAATAATAACGAATACAAACTTTGAAGTTCACGCGTAATTTTAAATTTAAATGATGTGTCACTTGTTTGATTTACGTGAGCAATTTTGTTTTTGTTGCTAGGAGACAAACGGTCGGCAGTAACTGCATGCCCATTCAATAAGCTAAATTTAGCACCGTAAGAGAAGCGAGCTGAGAGGGTGTGGGAGGTACACCATTCCAACTAATATCGATTAGTTCAATAGATAAAAATAATACAATGAAAATGGGATGATAAATAAGCATAATATACAGTTAATTGATATGATGTAGAAAAAAGTTTATAGCATTATGAACAACAAAACAGCAATATATTACATTTACTAATAAAAAAAGATCCCTTTAAACATTTGAATATCTAGTCATATATACTGCAGCACAAACTTGAAAAGTTTCCCAATGTTTTGTTACTTGAATGTGACTGCAAAGTTTTCAACAGTTTTTTGTGAGAAGAATATGCAGCCTTTTTTGGATTTAGCGTTGATGTTGCGATCTCAAATTTATCTCAAATTAATAGTATTTATAAAAAATTCTAAAATATCTTTGTTTACGGATAAAGTGCCTCTACTTACTGACGAATCTTTTGTCTGCATTCAGTGTACTGTGTTGAGCAATAATTGTCGATATTGAAATAGGAGTTTTCTCTTTTGTAAATATACACGATTTATTTGACTGTGACGAGCCTAAAAAGAAATGAAAGTTCTTTTATAAGCGATATTTCTAGTTTTTATAAATACTTTACTATGTGGCTACTAATATTCGGGGAGCTTAGGGCTCTTTTGGGGCCGTTTGGTTAAAATTCATCCAAAAGCACCAAATGTGGCTAAGATGTTGCCCATGGCATACTCTTTCGATTTTGGACGGGCACCACCCGGGAGCGCCATATTGGCGAAAATACAAAATGGCAGCCACCCGGATTAGAGAAAACTCAGTTAAATAACCAAAAGGGCTGTAACCATGTATGATACCATTTTCCAAGGGTTTTCGAGGTCGAAAAATCCAATTATTGTGTTATTTGATGATTTGAGGTCAAGGTCAACACTCCAAGGTCATTTTTGGATCAAAATAGTCATTTTTACAAGCAGTACCTCCCTTATTTTATCTGCCTTCGATTATATTATCTATCTTTAAAATTAAACAATATTTGCCGTATGACAAAGAATTAACTCCTACTCATAAATGAGTGGTTAAGACCAGCAAATAGTGGGGCTAATACTGCTTAATACCAATTTTCGAGTGACAGCGCAATTCTTTTTTTTTAACGAAAACTTCAAATTACTTGGTAGACTGGTTGCTGCAGTGGCTGATGCACATGCATCTGACACCTATTATCACCATCAGTGTTATGTACGTTTGAGAGACTCTGCTTCTTCTTTTTATGGGCCACCTTGCGTAGGCTAGGTGGCTGGACGCTGTCCTCGCCCGATCGCCTCCACGAACTTAGGGATGTATTTGGGGAATATGAATTTGAAGACTCTGCTCGCGCTGATGAGCTACGAGAATCGGTTGGTCCCCTACCTCCACCCTTTGATCCCATAATCTGCGCTGGAATCGTAGCCGTAATCGAAAATGCAGACACCATATCATTCAAGCTCTCAGAGCTACACGAGATGTATTAATTAATGAGTGACCATGCCTAAATAAAAAAAGAGCCCCACTCAACTCGATTCAAAGAGCACCTTCTTGGCCTCTTACCTGAATGGGATGAGTTTTCAAAAGGGAATGAAGGCAGAAAGGAGGTTTATATATTTCACAAAGTCAAGGTTGCTGATGAGCTGGCTAAGATGTATAGGTCTCAAATTGAGCAAAGGGATGCTTTTATTTTCATGCGAGCGGCCGTGATGATGCACAAGTTCTGTTTATATTTTGTATATATATTAATATACAAATATACCTAGATAAAAATAATACTATCAAATAAAATGAAAGGTTTATACATTTTTATTTAGTTTACATTTTAGTACTTAATAAGTACACGACTAAAAATAATACAAAACAAAGTCAATAACAACTTTTTGACATAAATAATATATATATGTCAATAAAATAATAAATGTAGAAGAAAAATTTGTAAGTTCACTTTTTTGTGGGGATTTTACTTGATACATACACTTATCCAGTTTTATGGCTTACATTTTGTTAATATTAATTTAGAAACTGTTTAGATTATTAATTTATAAACATTATTTTGGAAAGCTTGTACACGTCTTAACACAAAAGTTACAATCTTGCTGCCGACACTGGATACTGGAAAAAATTGTCAAACACAAATCTACATAAATGATGCTATAATATTTAACCTTTAAGGATTGAATGCGAAAACCGTCTTAATCATAGAAATGAGTTACATAAAAGCACTGAGCTATATATGTATAGTTCAGTGAAGTTCTTATATATATATATATATATCTTTTTAAGTTCTTAAATATATTCAGTTAAGTTGAAAAAGTGACATGGCTATGATAACTCATCGAAATTCAGCGTGCAAGCGTTGATCACCACTCGAAAGAGAAATTCCAAAGCTATTTAAAGATTAATACATTTTATATGCAAAGATGGGACAGCTGTATAATGATTAGAGCAAACTTTACTATAATTTTATATAAGGGGCTGTCCATAAAATACGTGACGCCTGAGAGTGGGGGAGGAGAGTTCTGAAAATGTCACAGACCGTCATGGGGGTAGTTAGTGCAGCGTCACGTGACGCTGAAAAAAAATAGCGAGAGTGAACACTATGTATTTTTACTATAGTTTGTATGCTTCAAATCAAGTCTGCCCCGGCAGGCAGCCGTGCATGAAGTCACTGGGTTAGCATCATAGAATTTATCTATTTCTATGGTTACCATTATCTGTATACGCTCTTGTAGCTTGATGTCTGTGCATAGTGGAGAATGCCTATATTGATTTAAATAGTTGATTTGAAATATGCATAGGTAGGTAGCTTGCTAGCTAGACGTTTCATTCTGTTTTCCGGGGGGGGGGGGTTGACCAGTGTCACGTATTTATTTAGGGGGGTATGCAAAATTGTCACAAAGCGTTACGAGGGGGGGAGGGAGGGTTTGAAAATGTAAAAAATAGCGTACGTATTTTATGGACAGCCCCTAATTCGAAAGCTAAAGATTGACATTTTTGAAATAAATAAAAGGAAAAGCTGCAGCTATTATCAAATTTAAATTGGCTTTTTGTAGTTGTTTCTTTATTGAGTCATGTGATTCTGGTCAATATTATGATTGGATGGCTGGTACTAATTAGTTAACGAAATTACACATAGTCATGGTTTCAATGGTTTTAACTGTCTGTCCGTCTTAATTCCGGTGGGGAAACAGCACCCCGATACCGTCCTAACTCAGGAGTTCCTCTAAATGGTTTTGAAATTTATAAAAACGAAAACAATCTCATTAAAAAATGTGTTTAAAACTACAATTAGCTCCTTGATAATAATTTTTTTCTTTGAAGTGTCTTATTTAAAACAATTATTAATTTGTCAGAGTTACTGTTTATACCAAAATTATACCCAAATTTAGAATTGATACCCACCAACTGTTACCAAAATTATCATAAGGGAAAATATAATAAGTGCTCAATAAATGGTATATACACACACGCATTGATCTAATTTATAAATTAATTATTATCGATATATTTTTCATGAACATGATTAGGCTTTTTATATCAAAGCTGAGAGGAGGATAACGAGTAGTCCTTCTGCCAAACAGCATATTTGGACTTTTAGGTACCAGTTTGAGCAACCAAGGTTATTGTACATTTTCTGAA